>CM077667.1:136610141-136880141 GCA_039707655.1 Elymus sibiricus
GTGCCAGAAAAGAGTCTTGATGACCCACAAGTATAGGGGATCAATCGTAGTCCTTTCGATAAGTAAGAGTGTCGAACCCAACAAGGAGCAGAAGGAAATGACAAGCGGTCTTCAGCAAGGTAATTTCTGCAAGCACTGAAATTGTAGGTAACAAATAGTTTGATAGCAAGATAATTGGTAACGAGCAAGTAACGGTAACGGTAAATAAAGTGCAGCAAGGTAGCCCAATCCTTTTGTGGCAAAGGATAGGCCAGAACAGTCTCTAGTAATAGGAAAAGTGTTCTTGAGGGTACACGGGAATTTCATCTAGTCACTTTTATCATGTTGGTTTGATTCGTGTTCGCTACTTTGATAATTTGATATGTGGGTGGACCAGTGCTTGGGTGCTGTTTTTACTTGAACAACCTCCCACTTATGATTAACCCCCTCGCAAGCATCTGCAACTACGAGAAAACTATTAAGATAAAATCTAACCGCGGCATTAAACATTTGGATCCAAATCAGCCCCTTACGAAGTAGCGCATAAACTAGGGTTTAAGCTTCTGTCACTCTAGCAACCCATCATCTAATAACTACTCCACAATGCATTCCCTTAGGCCCAAGAATGGTGAAGTGTCATGTAGTCTACGTTCACATGACACCACTAAGGGAATCACAACATACATATCATCAAAATATCGAACACATATCAGATTCACATGATTACTTGCAACATGACTTCTCCCGTGACCTCAAGAACAAAGGTAACTACTCACAAATAATAATCATGCTCAAGATCAGAGGGGTATTGAATAGCATAATGGATCTGAACATATAATCTTCCACCAAATAAACCATATAGTAATCAACTACAAGATGTAATCAACACTACTAGTCACCCACACGTACCAATCTGAGGTTCCGGTACAAAGATTGAACACAAGAGATGAACTAGGGTTTGAGAGGAGATGGTGTTGATGAAGATTGGCCTCCCAAAGATGAGAGGGGTGTTGGTGATGACGATAGCTTCGATTTCCCCCTCCGGGAGGGAAGTTCCCCGGGGGAATCGCTCTGCCGGAGGGCAAAAGTGCTCCTGCCCAAGTTCTGTCGGGACCCCGATCGATCCTAAGCCATAAGAATCCAGCATGTAACACTTCACATTACTTTGCGGCCTCACGCATGGTTATCTCCACGGCTTCGACCTTAGCTGGGCCGGGACCGTTTGCGCCTTTTGGCTCACGAATTTAAATATGTCACTAGCATTCAAATGTCCAAGAACCCGGGTCGACATGACTAGTCGTAGAACCCAAATAGGACATTCGTACAGGGACAGGCATACGTAACCCAACAATGCAGGTGTCGGTCATCAGCGTGTGTAGATGAGTCATAACAAGCTACATGGACTCCATTACGCCGTGGGACATAAATGTCATCAACTGCGCGTAGACGAGTCATAGCAGGCTACATGGACTCCATTACACTGCGAGACATTTCCCCGAAGGGACAGACACAGCAGCAAGAAGGATACACGTCGGTCAATCAATGTGTCCGGAGCAGTAGCAAGCTACCAAGGCTCAGTGGAAGCACAAAGAGGCATTTCCCCGTAAAGAGTACTACTAGAGGCACACAACTAGGTGTCGAATCCCATACATACCGTTACACGTCACACGTACACACGACATGTCCGATATGCATAGATACAACTATGGCATCACAACATAACCATACAACAACACAACATTTATTTAGAAGGCTCAGAAGAGCCTTACATAATAAGTTCATACAGGTAGGGGTCACATGACCCGACACTCAAGTCATACAAGCAACAAGCGGAAGCAAAACATGTCTGGGTACGGACATCTACTAGAAGTGGCTGGAGGACCTTGAAAAGCTACAACAACCCTACCAAAGGAACCAGACCTCTGTCTGGGATTCCCAAGCTAATCCGGTCAACATCGAACTTCACGTCGTAAGGATCACTAATGGGACTGACGTCTCCTCTGCAAAAACATAAAAGAAGCAACCGTGAGTACAAAGGTACTCAGCAAGAGTTACATCAGAACTAGCTACATATGCAACATTGTCAACAAAGGGGGTTGTGGAGTTTATTGCAGCAAGCCAGCTTTGACTCTTGGCTAACCTCTACTACGACTACAAGTACTTTCTTTGAGGTGGGATAACGCAAACGAGTCCACATATTCACCATATCAATACACCACTATGGATCCACTCCCGTCTCCCTACAAGAAGGCCATCCATAGCACTCACGCTTATCTTGCGCATTTTAAAGTATCCATGTCAAATTGTCTATGAACCACATAAGTTCTCCAAGTAGTCCATATCCGAGGACGCGGCTATTCGAACAGATTCATAACCCAGCAGGGGTGTACTTCTTCACACATGCTCTCGCCACTTATCGCCATGTGCACGTAAAAAGGCACCTCGGCAACCTTCAAGCGGAAGCCCAGCGAGGGAGTCGGCCACGACCATCAATCACACCAGACCCTAGTCCAAGTTTATCGCCTATTTGAGACTGAACCCGCATGGAAGTCCGGCCGAAGTTTCCGCTACGGCCTCAAACGATGTGCGCGGGGTTCCCAAGATCACCGTTCGGGTGCCACTTGGTACACCGTGCCACTGTGTATCTACCGCATCAAAGCCCACCCCGTCGGGTAGCGCTAAGTACGGCCACCAACACTTTTCCTACAAACACCATAAACTAATTGCAACTCCTGGACAGAGATCTAGGCGGTTAATAAGTTGAGCGGGGTCATATTTCAGGGCCCAACGTGTGGTAGTAACTGTCTTGGATCACATACACAGAACTCAGTTCTTAAGGACGGTCCCAATGAGACAATCCGCCATGTACTCCTACATGGTCTCTCATCGCTACCTTTACCAAATCGTGTTCACACACTTAGCTCTCACACAGTAGGACATGAACACTGACATTTCGATTCATCGCCCAGATGGATCAGACCCGACACGACACGACTCTAAGCATAGCAGGCACAGTAAGTAAGCAAGCATGGATGAGTAGGCACATCAAGGCTCAAACAGTTGCTACTCATGCTAAGTGGTTTCAACTATTTAGTGTGACAAAGATAGGTCATGCAAAGGAATGGGTTCAACTACCGAGAATATGTAACAGTTGAATCGTTATTGCCCTAATGTAGTAAAAGAGAGAAGGAGCGAGAGAATGGGTTCATATTAGTATGCTCACGGGGGTTTGCTTTCCTGACACTTCTGAAGATATCAATGAGTCTTCATCGGTGACAACGATCTCAACGTCGGAACCATCGTCTACCGGGAAGAAACAACACCGGCAAACAGGGAAATGAACACATTCAATGTGATGCAACAAACATGATGTATGCTATGGCATGTTAAGGTACTCAATTCACCTAGTACAATATTTAGACATATTAATTGAAGTGGAATTCAAATAGACATCAAATTCCAACTTCAAACTATTTATCAAATTTTCCCTAATCATCATTTGTCCTAGTTGGTGATGTTAACTTGCTCAAACATGCATGAACATGGCATAAACAGATTCTTCATATTTTTCTGATCAGTTTTCATATATAAATTATTTCCATCTGAGTTACAGTTGAATTTCTATGAATTTTAGAAGTTTTAAACATTTTCTGGATTTTCCTGGATTATTTTTAACTCAGAAAATAACTAATTGTGTCAGCCTGGCGTCATCATGAAGTCAACAGGTCAACCGGGCTGGTCCAGGTCAAACCTAACATGCAGGGTCCACACGTCAGTGTAACAGGGTCAGCTACAGTGGCTGACCAGTGGGGCCTGGTCAATGCTGAGATGGCCTGGTCAAAGTTGACTAGTGGGGCCCGTCAGTCAGTGACTTTGGGCAAACCAGGGAGTTAATTAAGCTTAAACTGGTCTACTTAGCAGCTGGGCCCACTGTCAGTGACCCAACTAATTAACAAGGTTAATTAGTACTAATCTAATGCTAAATTAATCAGTCAGGGGGCTGTCCCCACACGTCAGTGACTCCGAGGAGTCCTAAACCGGTCAGATCCGGTCAAACCTGCCGGCGGCTAGCCGCCGACGACAACAGACACGGCGGAGGTGCTCGAAATCGTGCCTCCGGTGGCTAAATCGATGGATGAGAGCATCTACACGACGCTCACGCTCGTCCGCATCCAACTGGACAAGCGGCAGTGCCCGGCGTGGTCTGGAATGGCGACGGCGATGACTTGTACGGCGGCCGGAGTCGGACGACCACCAGATCGACGTCACAGGGCACGGCAGGGCATGCTAGGGAGGTTGTTCGCCTCCTGGGGATGATACGAGCGCGACTACGCGCTCGGTTGGGCCGCGAGTGCGTTGCGGCCACGACGGCGACATCGCCGGCGAGCGAAGCTCTCGGACGCGGCGGCTAAGCTACCTACGGCACGGGAGAAACCGCACGGAGAGAGGCAAAGGGACGGAGAGCTCACGGTGGGACGATGGGCGGTTCAGTGAGCTCGGGGACGACCGGACGTTGGCGAATCGTCGGGGGTGAGCTCCGGTGGCCGAAGATGGAATGGCGACGGTGACAATGCTGCGGGGCCTCCCGCCTTGATTCCTTTGGCGTGGAGGAGACGGGCGATACGGCAGTGCTTCTAGGCAGAAGAGGGAAGCGAGGGGTGGCCGGGGTCCGCGGTGGTTGCGAGCGGCGGCGGCCATGGCGTTCTGGCGGCGAGGCAGAGAGAGCCAGAGGAGGAGAGGGAGAGAGATGTGAGGGGGGATCGATGCATATGGCTCTGGGGGGTCGCGTGGCGCTCCTAGGCGACGTCCAGGGCGAGCAGGCAGGCTGGAGGTGGCCGGGCATGCGGCGGCCACGCACCTCGCGTCCTCCTGGCGCGAGGCGGGAGACGACTGGCAGCGCTAGGTGGGTTGGGCCGGCCAGCTACAGTGTTGGGCTACAGGGTAAGTCAGGTAATTCTCTCTACTTTCTTATTTATTTGTTGTTTCCTATTTTTTGTGCTTTCTGTTTAAATTGTTTGGGCAAAATACATATATCCAAAAACCCTGAAATAATTTATGGGATATAAACAGAATATTACAAAGTCCCACAAAAAGTTTCAACATTTTTGAAACAACTAAAATATTTATAGTGCTTTATTGGTCATTTTCAGAGACTTTGCTGATTTATTAAATTTGCCAAAATAGTTGTTAAAATATAATTCACCCCTGATATGTTGTTGCCAACATTTATCAGAGAGGGGGAACATTTTTGAAGAGCATTTTGGGTTCATTGAAAATTCAATTGTTGGAGTTTTGTTTATTCAATGAGGTGCTAGGGTTTGTCATCCCCATTTCAAATTCAGTTGAATTTAAACATGATGCCATGATGGTTAATGCATTTCAAGAAATGTCTAGCTAGGTTTGTGACAAGTTCCGCATCGAGACGGCGGCGCTCCGTCCCGAAAGTCATCTCATATTTTTTTCTAGGTCAAAAGACCTTATATACCAGAAGATGGGCACCGGAGGTGGGCCGAGGAGGGCACAACCCCCCCAGGGCTCGCCTGGGGGGCTGGCACGCCCTGGAGTCTTGTGCCCACCAGGGTGGGCCCCTCCGGTAGTTCTTTGCTCCAGTATTTTTTATTAATTCCAAAAATATTCTCCGTAAAGTTTTAGCTTCATTGGAGATGTGCAGAATAGGTATCTCTGATGTGCTTTTTCAGGCCCAAAATTCCAGCTGCCGGTATTCTCCCTCTTTGTGTAAACCTTGCATAATATGAGAGAAAAGACATGAGAATCACTACCTAAAGCATTATTGATCAACAAAACATAATAAATAACGTTAGGAAATCATGATGCAAAATGGACATATCAGTGGTGGTGGATCTTTCCCGGCAGTGCTTCGCCAAGCACTACCGGAACCAATCTAGAGGAGAAACTGATCTAGAGGGAGAGAGAGAGGGCTGTGCCGTGGCCTTAGGGTGTGGCTGCCCTCCCTCCCATAAAGTATATATAGGGGAGTGTCGGATTCAGAGCTCCGCAACTCAAGAAGGTTCGAACTCTGGGGCGTGTGCGAAGATCCTTCCCAGCTCAAGCCTCGTCGTTGTGCAAGAAGATGGACTCGGTGATTTACCCAGGTTCAGGCCACCTTGCGGTGTAATACCCTACTCCTGCTTTGGTGGATTGGCCTCACGAGGAGGTTTGAGGATGAACTAGTACAGTGGTTGAGCGACCTCGCAAGGGCTCTTTGGTGTGGGCGGATCTGATCCCCCTCTACGGCAGTGGCTAGTCCCTATTTATAGCGGCCCGGGTCCTCTTCCCTTATCGCACTGGCGGGATGGAATCCCACAACAGTCAAATTTGAAAGGGACAGGAGGTACAACTTATCCTGACTAAAGGAGGTCTTTGCCTGCAAAGCTCCTGGCATGACGCTGAGGTGGGCTCGGCAGTGACATCCGTCCTGCCAAGCCCGGGATCTTGGTCTCGTTGCACCGAAGTGGAAACCTTGACGCGTGGCGCATGACGGGGTGCGGACACCTCCACTTCCCCACGTCGCCTTGGTAACCGCCCCGACTGGCAAGGGCTGGCGCGCGCTACGGGGCCATCACTGCCAGGAATGCGGAGTGACGCCGGGTGGCCTCCGTCCAACTATAAGTAGGCGTGGGAGGCAGAGCCCCCCTAGCCTGTCTTCGTCTTCTCGCTTCTTCGCTCCAATCAGCCACTCCCAGAGCCATTTCACCAGGGAGGAGGTTTTCCGCTGCTGAGAAGGGGAAAGGCCGCCTAGAGGGACCGGGCTCGCCACCGCCCAAGAGGGGTCGCGGCCGTCCCCGCAAGCATGTCGTGACGCCGGCGGTGGCCCCTCGAGGACGCGGACGCACTCCAGCACGGGCCGGTGCTGCCTCCGGCAGCCGTGGGAAGGCCCCCTCCCACGCAGGCGGCAGCGGCAGCCGTGGCGCTCGTGGCCGAGGGGGGAGGCCTACGGCTGGCACCCGGCCGCCCCGCTCGCAGTCTCACTCGACCGACACGGCCCAGGAGTTCGTGGTGTGGGAGGAGAGGCCGACCATCTCCTGGGTCCAGCTCCCGCACTCCTTCGCGGGGGCGCTGCCAGCCGGAGGGCCCGCCGGCCTATGGCTGCAGGCCGACGGTTGCTGCAGCCGAGCCTCATGGGTGGATGTCCAGGTCACCCCTGCGGGCTATGTGTTCCTGACCCGCGGGTGGCAGGCGTTCGCCCGCGCCCGCGGTCTGCAGGGGAGGTGTACCCTCCACTTCAAGTATGACGGGGCGGCGAAGCTCTTCGTCAAGGTCTTCGGGGAAGACGGCAGGCGCCTGGGTGCTGTCCGGAGGGCGACGGCGACGACAGCGACCACTTCTCTCCTGACGATGACCACCGTGGTGGCGGCGTCCTCGGTCGAGAATTCGCCCTTGGCGACGGACGCGGCGCCTCCAGCAGCAGCGGCGCCTCCTCCGGGGGGAGCTCGACCGACGACGACTACGACGAGTCGCCCCGCCGGTGGGCCCGGACCAAGGAGGGTGGCGAGCCACCGCGGCGCCGCGCCCCTGCTCCGGAGGCCATCGAGCCGCCGTGCCGCCGCGCCACCATCAAGGAGGAGGAGGACTCTGACTGAGCGCGGGCGGCGCTGGGGCCTGGCCTCAGGAGTAGCGGTCCCCGGGAGGCCATCTTTTGCTGTTTTTTTTCTTCTCTTCTTTTTACTTCCTGCATCCAGAATCACGAACGACCCCGAGGGGGTGTGTAATGAACTACGGCGCTTGCGCCTTCATGTTAGCGTTTTGTTCTTGTCCCGTGCCTTGGCATTTATGTCGCCGCCAATGGAAACCTCCTGCTTGATGTGACTAGGGTAACTTAGCTTGGTGTACTCATGGCGGATCCCTGCATCGCGAGATGCTACTGGGGCGCCGAGGCAGCTTGAAGGCCTTGCTGAGGGGGCCTCTTCCTTGTGGGCCAGGCAGCTTCACAGCTTCAATAGGCACCCACCGCTCGCGAAGCTCCTGGGGTGGTGAGGAGTCGGAACTTCCGGAGGTGCTTAAAAAGTGCTTTATGTACGGTTAGGATTCCTTGTTAACAAGCCGAAACCTGACTTCCCTTCCCCCGGTCGTCTTCCTTCCAGCAAACGTTTTAGTTGGAGCCCCCTAGCGAGGGTCGACCGCCGCGGGTGTGCCGAGTCGCAATGCCTGGTCAGGCCAGGGGATGAGCGCTCTAGAGGCCGGAGGCCTGAGGCAACATGCGCCTGCCGGCCTATGCTTGTAGTAGCTTGTTTGAATCCTGAGATTCCCTTCCACGCCCTGTCTCCTTCCTACTTGCCCTTGTGCTCTGCGTCGGCGGGGCCTGACCTCGCGCGTACGTCGGCCTCCGTTGGGGCGTCCGGATCACCAGGATGGGGCCCAACCTCGTGACTACCTCGGCCGCCGTTGGGGCGTCCGGATCACCAGGACGGGGCCCAATCTCGCGAGTACCTCAGACACCGTTGGGGCGTACGGATCACCAGGATGGGCCCAATCTCACGAGTACCTCGGCCACCGTTGGGGCGTCTGGATCACCAGGACGGGGCCCAATCTCGCGAGTACCTCGGCCGCCGTTGGGGCGTCCTGATCACCAGGACGGGGCCCAATCTTGCGAGTACCTCGGCCGCCGTTGGGGCATCCGGATCACCAGGACGAGACCAAGGGGCGAGGGGCTACGTGACTAGTGAGGCCCCTGAGTCGCGATGCCCAGGGGTCCCCTTTGTCATGCGAGCAGCGAGAGCCTGAGGCAACTTGTGCCTGCCGGCTCGCTCGAGAGCGTCGCGTGAGGATCAGAGCGCCAAAGCTTTGGCGAGGCGCACACCGTGCCCAGCCCCCGCTCGCGTGGTGCGAGAGAGAGAAAACTGGCAGGTGTGAAATTTTAAAGCCAAGACTGTGAAACAAGAACACTGCAAAGGAGAAAAAATTCCCACCCCGTTTTCCAACAAAGACGCGAAAGCTTGAAGTTTCATTCCAAAATACGGCAAATTCGGCTTACAAAATAGAGCAAAGAACAGCCGCGTCCGGTACCTAACAGCTAGTCTTCGTCTTCCCCCCAGCGCGGAGCATAGGGCTTCCACTAGGCATGGGCATAGTCATTAGAGGACAGTGTCGTCTGCTAGCGCGGAGCATGGGGCTTCCACTTGGGCATGAGTGGGGGCCCCTCCGCGTCCTCGGGGGACCCAGGGCGTATATAGCCCACTCATTATTACGTGAGAGTGTCACAGGTAGAACTTGCGGAGATGCTGGATGTTCCACGCATTCTGGATGGGGACCCCATCCTGAGTCTCCAGGCGTACGGCGCCAGGACTGGAGACACGGGCGATCCTGAACGGGCCCTCCCACATGGGCGAGAGCTTGTGCAAGCCCTCCCTAGAGAGGACCCGCCTCGGGACGAGGTCTCCGACTTCAAGGGTCCTGGAGCGGACGCTACGACAATGGTAGCGCCGCAGCGCCTATTGGTACCTCGCTGCGAGGAGCGAGGCTTGGCGGCGGCCCTCCTCTCCGAGCACGAGGTCTATCCCCCGCGAGGCATCCTGACACTCCACGTCGAATGCCAAGACCCGCGGGGAGCGATGCTAGACCTCGTGCGGGAGGACCGCCTCTGCCCCGTATATGAGGAAGAATGGGGTTTCTCCGGTGGGCTTAGTCGCGGTCGTGCGGATGGACCACAACACGGACTGAAGCACACCGAGCCAACCCCTGCCGTAGGCCTTGAGCTTCTTTTTGAAGCTCCTGGCTTTGAGGCCCCTCAGGATCTCCGCGTTGGCGCGCTCGGCTTGGCCATTGCTCTGTGGGTGCGCCACCGAAGCGTAGCATATCTGCGTTCCAAGGTTAGCACAATATGTTCTAAAGAGGTTGCTTGTGAACTGCGACCCATTGTCGGTAATGATACGGTTGGGAACGCCGAAGCGGCTCACGAGGCCCTTGATGAACTTGACGGCCGAGACGACGGGGATGGTGCGCACGGGCTCCACCTCAGCCCACTTGGTGAACTTGTCGATGGCGACGTAGAGGTAGTGATAACCGCCGGCCGCCCGAGGGAAGGGTCCCAGAATGTCCAGCCCCCAAACCGCGAAGGGCCAGGAGAGCGGGATAGTCTGGAGACCCTGCACGGGCTGATGAATCTGCTTAGCGTGAAATTGGCAGGCTTCGCAGGATCGGACCAGCTTAGTGGCGTCCTGGAGCGCCGTGGGCCAGTAGAAGCCGTTGCGGAACACCTTCCCCACGAAGGTACGAGACGAGGAGTGGTGCCCGCAATCGCCCGCGTGGATGTCGGCCAGCAACTCGAGCCCCTGCTCTTTGGATATGCACCGCAGCGAGACGTCGTTGGGGCGCCTGCGGTACAACTCGCCCTCCTATAAATAATAAGCAATAGCCTGGCGGACCACGCGCTCCGCGTCCTCCTCTTTCTCCGGCAAGGCACCGCTGAGCAGGTATGCCTTGAACTCTTCGGTCCAGTCGCCGGCCTGAGGTTCAAGTGCCAGGAGCAGACGGGCCCCTGAGGCCGGGCCACAGGCCGGGGCGCCTGAGAGCAGGGCCGATGGCAGCTCCTCCTGAAGCGACGCCGGGCCTGCGGTCGTGGGTGCCGCCGATGGCTTAAAGAGCCTCTCCTCGAAGACTCCGGGCTCCTGAGGCTTGTGACACGATGCCCTCTTGGTGATGTCATCTGCTTCCTTGACCGCGCTGTGCAGGACGTGCTGCAATTCGAAGCCCTGGAAACGTTTTTCCATCTTACGTACCTCCTCCAAGTAGGCCTCCATGTGTTCGTCCTTCGGCGTGTACTCTTTGTTGGAGAAGTTGACGAGGAGCCGGGAGTCGCCCTTGATGGTGAGGCGCTTGACCCCTAGGGTGGCAGCGGCCCTGAGGCCAGCGAGCAAGCCTTCGTATTCCGCAATGTTGTTGGAGACCTTCTCGCCATGTTGGAAGCAAAGCTGGACAGCGTAGTAGGGCTTGTCTTGGGTCGGGGAGATGAGGACTACTCCAGCCCCCGCGCCCCGGCGTGCGAAGGCCCCGTCAAAGTGCATGACCCAGCCTTCGGGCGCCTCATCACCGGGCGCGAGGGATTGGCCCTCATCCAGCCCCCGGTCAGGAGCGTTTGTCCACTCTGCCACAAAGTCTGCGAGGGTCGCGCCCTTGATACCTCTGGTGGTGTTGAACTCCAGGTGGAAGGCCTGCAGCTCGATGTTCCACTCTGCGACTCTTCCAGCGGCGTTGGGGTTGCGCAGCACTTTCTCCAGGGGGTACGCGGAGATGACCTTGATGGGGCGACACTGGAAATAGTGGCGCAGCTTCCTTGATACGATGAGGAGTGCGAGCAGAAGTTTCTGCTGCATAGCGTAGCGCGCTCGCGCATCCCACAACACGGTGCTGACGTAGTACACCGGGTGCTCGATCAGGGATGAGGTATTGGCATCGCCCGGCTCCTCATGAGGCTCGAGGGACTCAGGTGCCTCGGGGGTTGATGAAGCGACATGGGCCCCAGGAGCGCCGTCCTGAGGCGTCGAGCGCTGCGCGTCTCCACACGAGCCACCCTGCTTCGCGCCTGCTGAGGGAGTCCTGGATTAAGGGGTCCTCGGGAGGCCGACCTATTTCCTATGGGCAGGACTGTATGGGCCGTTCGCCGGACACTGGATGGATCGAGGGTCTTGTCTCCAGGATGGAAGCCTCAAGGATCGTGGCGTGTCCTCCAAGTTTAAAGTAGTGAATAGGCATGTTTATCCCTTCGACGTGTAACCAACCATGTGTAAACCCTAGGTACCCTCGGCGTCTATATAAGCCGAAGGGTTTTAGGTTGTAGGCCAACATAACTCATCTAGGGTTTTAGCTACTTGATCTCGAGGTAAATCAACTCTGTAATCCCCATACTATCAATACAATCAAGAAGGACGTAGGGTATTACCTCCATAGGAGGGCCCGAACCTGGGTAAAACCTTGTCCCCTTCGTCTCCTGTTACCATTGTTCCTAGTCTCACAGTTCAGGACCCCCTACCCGAGATCCACCGGTTTTGACACCGACATTGGTGCTTTCATTGAGAGTTCCGCTGTGATCACCAGAAGGAATCGATGGCTCGCCTTGTCATCAATGAAGAGGTCCGTAACCCGGGCGCTTTTGTCCCCGGATAGATCTTCACTTTCGGCAGCGTTGTGCTGCACGCCGACCCGACCGGCCATATAGGCCATATCGGAATCTTCGCCCCTGATCAAGAGGTCAGATTCGGGAACTTAGAGTTCTCCGTAGATTCTCGGGGCGATCTGTCGCTAACCGGGCTTGCAGTCTCGCCTGCTATGCCCGAAGACTCCGTGGCTTTAACCTCAGATCCATCTTCCGGCCCCGCCCCCGGGATCTACCCGGGCGAGGGCCCGCCTCTTAGTCTGGATCCGGTCATAGTGCCGGACGTCCAGACATCTGTTCTTGCCGAACACTCTCCCCGCGCGGACGCATCAGAGGTTCACTCCGGAAGCTCTGGGCAGGCCAACCCGATAGAGCTCTCGATACTCAACGAGGCTCTAGATCCGATCTCGTCGATGAAGATTGCCGACGACACCACCCCGATCTGTTCGCAGATCGGGCTCCAGACGGGTCAGGGCGAATTTTTTGTCCCACCCACCACCCACTTAGTAGCCACTATCGAGGAATTAACCGACATGCTGGACTTTGCCTCCGAGGAGGCAGATTACATGGATGAGGAGGATCACACCCTCGCCCCTGTTAACACCGGGCGATGGATCGCCACCTCCACATACGACGTCTACATGGTGGACAATCCAAGAAACGATGGCGACAAATCGGATGACGCGCCATCCAGGGGCCGAAATCCGCATAAACGGTCAAAAGGAAAAAAGGGAAGAAAGGCTACCGATGGCACCGGAGACGGAGATACCCCGGAAGACCTCGGTGATCCCGAAAACCCCGAACACCCGCTAGAGGGTCAGGAGAGGCCCGAAGACCGTCGTAACCCCGATGATCCAGATGATCCCGAGGACGACGACTACCTCCGCTCTATCGAGGGGGAGGACAATGCGGAAGTCGATGACTTCGCCATCCCCGACAATCCTGCTGACCAGGAACTGTTCAGGCAATAGCTCATTTCCACGGCCCGCTGCCTGAAAGCAAAAGAGCGGCAGCTCAAAGCCGAACAAGACGACCTCAACGACCGATGGACGAGAGTCCTCTCAGCTGAGGAAGTATACGGCACCGGTCTATCGGACCAACCCAGGAGCTACCCACGTAGAAGGCTGCTGCCACAATTCGGTGACGAGCTCACTGATACGCCGTCTCCCAAGCATACCCAATACGACAAGCTAGACCGCCCTCCTCGAGGACGAGATAGGATGGCTGACGACAACGGCTATAGGCCGACGATACCCCGAAGACGGGGAAAAGAGCCACTAGAGCCCGATGACAGGTTCGACCTGCAACACGACCTGGACGATAGAGCAGGTCGTACGCGTTCCATCTACGGATCCAGAGGATACTCACCCGATAAATGGGAAGGGTACCGGCCTGGCTCGACCGCAATAATGAAGGATGGGAACGGAACCGGACCAGAGCAGACGCCGATCACCGGCGCGACATAGCTCGGGTCCGAGGCGCTGCACACCCACTGTGTTTTACGGATGAGGTGATGCGGCACCAGTTCCCGGAAGGGTTTAAGCCCGTAAACATAGAGCAATACGATGGGACAACTGACCCAACCGTATGGATCGAGGATTTCCTCCTCCACATCCACATGGCACGAGGAGATGACCTCCACGCCATCAAATACTTACCCCTGAAGCTCAAGGGGCCAGCTCGGCACTGGTTAAATAGCCTCCCCGAAAACTCTATTGGGTGTTGGGAGGACCTAGAAGAGGCATTCCGATCTAACTTCCAGGGCACTTATGTTCGGCCGCCGGACTCCTCCGATCTAAGCAACGTCGTTCAGAAGCCAGGAGAGTCCGCGCGGATATTATGGAATCATTTCTTGACCAAGAAAAACCAGATCGTAGACTGCCCGGACGCCGAAGCCATAGCCTCCTTTAGGCATAATATTCGGGATGAATGGCTGGCTCGACAGCTCGGTCAGGACAAACCCAGGACAATGTCCGCCCTCACATCACTCATGACCCGCTTTTGCGCGGGCGAGGATAACTGGCTAGCTAGACGTAGCCACAACCCCGAAGCCCCCGGAACCTCTAAAGTCCGGGATGGAAACGGGAAACCGAAGCGCAACAAGAACAACCACCGGCACAATAATAGTGATGCCGATGACACGGCCGTTAACGCCGGCTTCCGCAATTCCCGGCCTGGGCAGCGGAAGAAGCCTCCTAAAGGTAAACACGACGGACCTACCCCACTGGACCAGATCCTGGAGAGGCCTTGCCAGATCCACGGCACTCGGTCGAAGCCCGCCAATCACACCAACCGTAACTGTTGGGTCTTCAAACAGGCCGGCAAGCTCACATCCGAGGACCAAGGCAAGAGCCCACGCACCGAGGACGAGGATGAACCCCGTGGTCCAATCGGTGGCGGACGAAAGAAATTTTCTCTAGAGGTAAAAATAGTAAACATCATATACGCCACCCATATACCCAAAAAGGAGAGGAAGCGCGCCCTTCGTGACGTCTACGCCATAGAGCCTGTAGCCCCGAAGTATAACCCATGGTCGGCATACCCGATCACCTTCGATCGACGTGACCATCCGACCAGTATCCGTTATGGGGGTTCGACCGCACTCGTCCTAGACCCGATCATAGACGGGTACCACCTCACTAAAGTCCTAATGGACGGTGGAAGTAGCCTCAATCTGATTTACTCAGATACGGTGAAAAAGATGGGCATAGATCCGTCAAGGATCAAGCCCAGTAACACTACCTTCAAAGGAGTGATACCAGGCGTTGAAGCCTGGTGCACCAGCTCTGTAAGCCTGGAAGTAGTGTTCGGCTCGCCCGATAACTTTCGAAGTGAGGACTTGATCTTCGACATCGTACCTTTCCGCAGCGGCTATCACGCCCTTCTAGGCCGTACAGCGTTCGCTCACTTTAACGACGTCCCGCACTACGCATACCTCAAGCTCAAGATGCCCGGCCCTAGGGGGGTCATTACAGTCAATGGCAACACAGAGCGCTCCCTCCGAACTGAGGAACATGCGTTGGCCCTGGCGGCCGAATTCCATTACACCGATGATTGGCAGATGCCGACATCCGCCATAAAGGCATCCAAGGCTGGGAAGCGAGCTCAGTCTCAATCCGAAGTACCAGAACCTTCCTCTCCCCATAAATAGGGACTCGCCCCCCATCGCACGCTCCTAGAACCGGCAAAGTACGCGCCAAGGAGGCACAACTTCGCGCTCAAAATTCCATGGGCAGCGGTGGGGAAAAACTATTAGAGGTGTTCGGCTAGACCGAACTATTACCGTCAACACGTCTTCGGACATACTACCGGTACCGTAAAGTGCCTACTAAGGCGTCAAGCTCATCTATACTTCGGCAACTTCTCAAGACTCTTTCTTCAAGGTCCGTTCGCCGAACAAGCAAAGCCCATAAAGGCATACACCTCCTTAGGTGACGGAGGAGCAGATAAGCGACAGGGCACATCAAGGACGACAGGTCATTCATCGAAGGCCCTTGGTACAGCCCCTCCTGTAAAGTTTATATTCCATTTATCAAATACCTGTAAACAGTTGCATCGGCAATTTGAGTAATAAGAGTTGTTGAGTAAAATATGGATATATCATACATTATCTCCTTGCTGTCCCTTTTCGGAACACTCCCTATTTTCCCCCTCTTCTCGCGAACCTGTTCAGTATACTTTACGATGCAACCGGCTAATAGACCGGGGGCTCGACCTTAAAAATCGCCCTACACACAAATGATTCAGTGTTCGGCGTCTTGGAATTCCGCTTTATATGCATTGGTTCCGAACTATGTCTTGGGTCAATAGTTGGGTTGCCCGGCTCCTATGCTTACCCCTTTATGTTCCGCTCGTTCGGTTAAAAGGGCAAAGGGAGCACCGCTACGATTGCGCTTCCGGCTAGTCTGGTTAAGCGCCTCAGTGGAGAAAGCCGAAAACTGACTGTCATGGTATGCAAGAACCGGTCTGCGAATCCGAGCTTAACTAAATCTCGTCAGAGGTTATTCCGTGTCATACGATGGGTTTGGTGTTAGTACAAACCAGGTGATATAGGCTTTGGCCGCGGTTCATCCGAACATCACAAACACCTGGGGGCTAGTCATCAGCTCCCGCACTCCTTTCTCGCACCCCTACGGCTAAGTGAAAGCAATAAAGCATTATGGTCTGATTGCCTTGTCCGCCTCACACTACCGCCTTCGGGTACCGATAGCTCGGCTAAGGGTCATAGTGCGATGGGCAGAGACACTCCGCGTAGTATCTACGTTGGGGCTGAAGCCGACGACTCGCAGCTTTCAGTTTCAACGGCCACACAGGAGTTATAAAGGATGCAAAACATAAAAGACATGATAAACCATGCAGCTTCAAATATAAACGCGTTCAAAGGTCTTCAGACATATTACATAAGTGTTTACTCATACACATTCTCTCGCGAACACTGCGCCTCTATTGCCCGAGCACCCTCCATTACGCCGGAGAAGTACAGCTCGGGGTGCCTATGCTCTTTCCCGGTAGGCGGAGGAGGGGTGGCGATCTTCATCGGATCCAGCCCCGGCCAGTGCACCTTGGCCTTCGCAAAGGTCATCCGAGCTCCCTCGATACAGGAAGATCGCCTTAGCGCGTCGACCCGGGGCGAGGCGTCGCTCAGCTTCTGCACCAGGCCGAAGTAGCTGCCCGGCTGTGGCTCGTCGGGCCATAGCCGGATGAAGAGATCCTTCCTGGCCGGCTCCGCCATCCGGTGTAGCTCCATCAGCTGTTTCAGCTGCTCGATAAGGAGAGGAGAGCGCTCGGGGGCTTCGAACTGTGCCCAGAATAGCCGAGCTTCAACTCCTTCTCCCCGCGAAGCATAAAACTGCGTCGCGTCCGCCATGCTCCTCTGGAGGTCCGAGAAGGCGCCTGGGGAACTCCATACTTGGATAAGCAACTCGAAATTACTATCCCCGAAGATACACTGCAATGAATACGGCTTACCATCCATGATAGCTTTGGCCTTGTTGACCTCCTCTTCAAAAGACCGCCTATCCACCCGCTCCTTTTGGAGATTAGTTTTAAGGGTGGATAGTTTGGCGGCCTGCTCCTTGCCCTTGCGCTCCAGGTCCTCGCACTTTTGCCCGGCATCCTTAAGCTCCTGTTGGATTTCCTCCACGTGAGCCTCGTGCTAGTCACTGGTGTCTCTTAGGGCGGAGAGTGCGGTAGCCGCTTCTTTGGCCGCCGCCTTCTCCACCACAGCCTCCTGCTTTTTCCTTCTCAAGTTCGACCTTGAGCTTCTCAATCTCCTTCGCTGAGGCTGCGTAAGCATCGACTTATATCAAGAAACCGTGTTGATAGTACGGTAAAGAAGAGTTTGGATACTCTAATCTGGCTTACCTTGCGCCTCGTTGAATCTCTTGTTTAGAGCGTCAAGCTCGTCTTCGGAGCTCTTGAGCTTCCGATTTAGCTCATCTAGCTTGGCAGCGTTAGTTGCCGCTGCCGTCGACGAAGCCTGTAACAAACAAAATCATATAACGTTACAGGGGCTTACAACCTCTGAACTGTCACTAAAATGATCCTGTGTCCGGTCCTCTTAAGGGCTGATAGAACGATCCGAACACATATTGTCCTATGCACAGTTCGGATAAGGATCTATGTTTGACCCCCAGGTAAGTTTTTCAAACTCACCTAGGTCTCGGGGGCTGTCGTGTATATAATCATAACTCAAAGAAATTAATATTTCACAAAATAGAGCATTACATGGCTTACCTGAAAGCCCGTCAGGAGACCGTTGAAGGCCTCCTTCAGTCCGATATCCACGGACTGAATGCTCGGCAGTACCGCACCCATAAGGGTGCGATGCTCTCCGGAGATGGAGGCGCTTGACAGAGCCTCCCCCATAGCCGTCCACCCAGTGGCCGGCGGCGCCGGCGGTGATCGATTGACCTGATCTCCAACCAAGGATTGAACCTGTGCCTCCGGAGGCATGGTGCGCTCCGAAGATGACCTTGGAGGTGACTGGACATCACCTTGTCCGGTCTCCTCAGTATCCAGGAGGGGCTTCTCCCCCAGGTCTTCGGCGGCCGAGGTGTTAGCCTCGGCCATAACGTCGTCGCCCCCGCCTCCAGTGTCCGGCTCCCAAGGAGCCTGTTGGGAGGACACCTCCGCGGCGTCCTTCGCGGCGCCCGGAGGAGAGGGGTGCAACGTGGTCCCGCTCTCCGCTAGTTCGGCGGGTGGGGTCTCCCCATCCGAAGACTGATCGGTGGGGAGAACTTGTGGTGGGCTGCAAGTCACAAAGGCGCTCACATGATTAATCATATTCAAAACTTAGCACTAATAGATCGGAAAGATCTTCGGATCTGTACCTTCGAGGTGGGGGCTTGACCCTGAGGTTCCTTCGCGGAACCCTCTCGAAGTCCTCGGACTCAGTATCCGAGTCCGAACTGTCGTCGGACAGGACCACCTGTGTCCGACGCGCTTTCTTCGGGGCGGGAGGATCTAAGTCCTCCGGGGCGTCCGATGACGCCGCCCTCTTTCCTGCGAGGGGGGAATCGCCTCCCTCCTCACCTTCATGCTCCTCCTCTTGATTCGAGGAGGCGTGGGTTTCTTCGGACGTAGCCTCTGGCTGGTCCCTGATGCGCAGGCCTGTTCGGCCTGGTTTCTTCTTCTCCTTCTTCTCCGGCGCCTTGTAAGGCGCCACGACGAGCATCTCCAACAGCAGCGGAGACCTGGTGTCTTCGGGCTATGGAGCCGGACACTTAATGCCCATGGCTTTGCTCAGCCATTCCTGCGGAAGTGATCGGAAAGTACTTAGTTTTTCTTCGGAGGATAAAAGCCGATCTAATAGAACAATATCATACCTCGGAAGGAAGCTTATCGGCGCGTAAGCCCTGGTCCTCCTTCTTGGCCGGCCAGTTCTCCTACGCCTAGAATAGTGCCTTCCACAGCTTCTCCCGTGTGGTACGGAAGAGTTGACGGATCGTAGGATCGTCGTCAGTCCGATAGTTCCACATGGGCGAGCTCCGGCACTGGCAGGGGAGGATGCGCCGCCGAAACATAACTTGGACCACGTTGGTCAGCCCGACTCCCTCCTCGATCATGGAGGCGATGCCCCTCTGCAGGTCATCCACCTCTGTGTCTGACCCCCAGTCGAGGCCCTTTTGGACCCATGAGGTCAATCTGGCCGGGGGGTGGACCTGAATTCGGCAGGAACAGTTCCGCCCTCCTCCTTTGGCTCGGTGATGTAAAACCACTCTTTTTGCCAACTCTTGATGGTGTCGATGCAGGTGCCGGACGGCCATACTGCATGCGGGAGCTTGCCGATGACCGCCCCGCCGCAGTCTGCATGTGCGCCGGCGACACACTTCGGCTTGATGTTGAAGATCTTGAGCCACAGTCCGAAGTGTGGTTCGACTCGCAAGAAAGCCTCGCAGACGATGATGAAGACCGATATATGCATGAAATAGTTCGGCGGGAGGTCGTGGAAGTCGAGGCCTTAGAAGAACATGAGGCCCCTCACGAAGGGGTGGAGCGGGAAGCTCAATCCTCGAATGAAGTGGGGAAGGAAGACCACCCTCTCACCAGGTTTGGGGGTGGGAATCACCTGGCCCTCCTCCGCAACGCGGTGGAAAACATCGGCGGGGAGGTAACCGGCGTCCTTGAGATCCCAGATGTCCTGGTCTGTGACCGTAGATGCCTCCCACTTGCCGTTGGATCCGGAGCTGGCCATGGCTAAGCTCAGAGGAGGAAGAATGTAAAACCTAGATCTGGGCTCTGGAAGCTCGGAAGATTGGGGAAGCAGGGATGCGAATGGGAAGTGCGGATAAGCCTTGGGGTTTTCTTTCCCTTTTATTGAGCTTACTGCCGGTTAGCCTCCCTTCATGGCGCTGTGAATCTCTCCGCTTCCCGAGGCGTGCGTACCGTTATACGCGCATGATTAAACATATCCCGTGTAAAATGGGACACGATCTGTGCATTGATGGATCGTGCTGGTGGAAACGGCCTCGAACCGCGAATCGAGTCTTTACGACTGGTTTAGTGGTCATGGTGGGCTGTGACCTTTCGTCTGAAAGGTTGTCAGAAATCACTATTCACTCCCTCACGTTTGGCCTTCAGGGCCGGTTACTTATGGTGTTCGGACGATCTATGATCGAAGAAATTACACGTCGTCGAGGGCCGAACTATCTCGGCCGATCACTATTTGGAGGAAGGAACTCGCCTCGCAAGCCGAAGACTTTTGATCACATGAAGCAGCTGAAGATAGGACTCTTGGCGTTGGAGGCTAGTTCGGGGGCTACTGAGGGAGTCCTGGATTAAGGGGTCCTCGGGAGGCCGACCTATTTCCTATGGGCCGGACTGTATGGGCCGTTCGCCGGACACTGGATGGATCGAGGGTCTTGTCTCCAGGATGGAAGCCTCAAGGATCGTGGCGTGGCCTCCAAGTTTAAAGTAGTGAATAGGCATGTTTATCCCTTCGACGTGTAACCGACCATGTGTAAACCCTAGGTACCCTCGGCGTTTATATAAGCCGAAGGGTTTTAGGTTGTAGGCCAACAGAAATCATCTAGGGGTTTAGCTACTTGATCTCGAGGTAGATCAACTCTGTAATCCCCATACTATCAATATAATCAAGCAGGACCTAGGGTATTACCTCCATAGGAGGGCCCAAACCTGGGTAAAACCTTGTCCCCTTCGTCTCCTATTACCATCGTTCCTAGTCTCACAGTTCGGGACCCCCTACCCGAGATCCGCCGGTTTTGACACCGACACCTGCGCCGGCGCTCCCCTCTTGGACTTTCACGAGCGCCGCGCTGGCCGAGTGCGGGTGGCAGCTAAGTAGAGCACCAGGGGCTCACAAGGACGTGGCACCACCATAATGGGTGGGCTCGTGAGGTACCGCTTGAGGTCCTCGAAGGCCGCATCCGCCTCCGTAGTCCACTCGAAAGGGCCCTTTCTCTTCATGAGCTTGAAGAGAGGGAGGGCGCGCTCGCCCAGCTTGGAGATGAAACGTCCCAAAGAGGTCACACAACCCGCAAGCTTCTGCATTTCCTTGATGGTCTGAGGTGGGCTCATCTGCCCGATGGCTTGGACCTTCTCCGGGTTGGCCTCGATTCCTCGGTGCGATACCAAGAAACCGAGTAGCTTGCCGGATGGGACTCCAAAGACGCACTTTTCCGGGTTGAGCTTCAGGTTCACTTGGCGCAGGCTGGCGAATATCTCCTCCAGGTCATAGACCAGGGTCTTTGCCTCTCGCGATTTGACCACGATATCGTCGACATACGCCTCCACATTCCTCCCGAGCTGTTGCCCCAGGGCAATGCGCATCAACCGTTGGAAGGTCGCACCGGCGTTCCGCAGCCCGAAGGGCATGCAAATGTAGCAGTGCACACCACAGGGGGAGAGGAAGGCCGTCTTCTCGACGTCCTCCACCGCCATCCCGATTTGATGGTAACCTGAGAAGGCATCCAAAAAGCATAGCAGGTCGCACTCGGCAGTGGGGTCCACGATCTGGTCGATGCGCGAGAGTGGGAAGGGGTCTTGAGGACAAGCTTTGTTGAGGCTCGTGAAATCAATGCACATGCGCTCCTTCCCACCCTTCTTGGGGACGACCGCTGGGTTGGCCAGCCAGTCCGGGTACCGCACCTCCCGAACTACTCCAGCATCCCGCAGCTTGCCGACCTCTTGAATGATGAACGCTTGCTTCTCTTGTGCTTGTCGCCTTGCCTTTTGCTTCACCGGGCGCGCATCGGGGCGCACCCTTAGGTGATGCTCGATCACCTCTCTCGGGACGCCGGTTAGGTCGCGCGCCTCCCACGCAAACACGTGCTTGTTCGTGCGAAGGAAGTCCACCAGTGCCTTCTCCTGCTATGGGGAAAGACCAGCGCCAATGGTGAAGGTGTGGCCCGGGCTCCCGTCGCCTGCGGGCACCTGCTTCGTCTCAGCCCGGTCTTGAGAGAATAGGTGCTTCTTCTTCACGGGCGCAGCCTCCGGGGCCTGCGCGATGCTCTCCGAGGGCTGGACGCCTCCTTCCCCGTGTGCGACGCACTCAGCGTCTGGGCGCATGGCCGCTGCGGCCTTCTAGGCGAGCTTGAGGGCTCGAACTGCCTCCTTGGTATCTCCGGCCACGGTGACGATGCCGCTGCTGCCAGGCATCTTGACGACGTTGTAGCCTGGGTGCGTTGCCGCCATGAACTTGGCGAGGGCTGGATACCCCAGGATCGCGTTGTACGGGAGGCCGATGCGGGCGACGTCAAAGTCGATCAGCTCGGTGCGGTACTTGTCGCGGGTGCCGAAAGTGGCGGAGCCCCCGACCACTCCTGAGAAAGGCCTAGAGGGCGTGAGCTGGTCATAGGGCATTTGGAGGATGTCGAAGGCCTCCACGAAAAGGACGTTGAGGCCGGCACCGCCGTCGATGAGGGTCTTGGTGACAGCGATGCCGCTAATAGTGGGTGTGCACAGCATGGGGAGCGCACCCACAGCGACCGTCTTCCTGGGATGGTCCGTGGAGTCGAAGGTGATGTCAGTCTCCGGCTTCGCCCCGCTCTGCGGGGCCTCGAGCCGTGACTGAGCTGCACCCTCACGGCGAAGAAACTGCTTGACATGGCGGCCGGACGCGGGTGCATGCGACCCGCCGAGGATACAAGTGACCGCGGGCGCAGCCTTACAAACCGCGGCATCTCCACAGGCCGCGGGCTGCCAGGCCTTGGGGACAGCGCCCGCCATGGGGACGACGAGGCGAAGGTGAGACGCGGCTGGAGATGGTGAAGCTCCGACACGCCCCTACCTGGCGCGCCAAATGTCGGATTCAGAGCTCCGCAACTCAAGAAGGTTCGAACTCTGGGGCGTGTGCGAAGATCCTTCCCAGCTCAAGCCTGGTCGTCGTGCAAGAAGATGGACTCAGTGATTTACCCAGGTTCGGGCCACCTTCCGGTGTAATACCCTACTCCTCCTTTGGTGGATTGGCCTCACGAGGAGGTTTGAGGATGAACTAGTATAGTGGTTGAGCAACCTCGCGAGGGCTCTTTGGTGTGGGCGGATCTGATCCCCCTCTATGGCGGTGGCTAGTCCCTATTTATAGCGGCATGGGTCCTCTTCCCTTATCGCACTGGCGGGAAGGACTCCCACAACGTCCAAATTTGAAATGGGACAGGAGGTACACCTTATCCTGACTAATGGTGGTCTTTGCCTGCAAAGCTCCTGGCGTGACGCTGAGGTGGGCTCGGCGGTGACATTCATCCTGCCGAGCCCGGGGTCTTGGTCTCGTTGCACCAAAGTGGAAACCTTTGGGGGCTTCCTTGGGAACCCGCATCTATCCATGCTTCCTTGGCATGAAAGAGGAAATAGTCTCTGCTGCGCCCGCTGGCGCCCGCCTGCTTTGGCTATCGTGGCTCACGTCATCGCAGCCTCCTGAGGCTGGCCACTGCATAGGAATCTCCGCTACTAGGGACGCTGCCTGGGGCGACCGCTCCCTTGGAGGTCGTGGCGCCGTCCTCCTCGCGAGGCGGGGGGCCTCACGAGGGTCTTGTCTTGAGGGGTTTGTCGCCAGGCCGTATAGGGCCATCGTGGTGGGCCACGCGTTGGGCCACAGGCAGGCAGGTCTGGGCACCCCCGATCCCAGAACGCCGACAGGGAGGGGTGAAGGTGCGGCCGCCCTAGGGTTTCCCCTAGGGTTGGGCGGCGGCCAAGGGGGCACTCTTGGCCCCCAAGGCAAGGGGGCGGCGGCCACCTTTGGGCCAGCCCTTGTCCTGGCCGCATGGGCCTTGGGATCGTAGGTGCGGCCAGCCCACCAGGGGCTGGTGCGCCACCCCTCTCTGCCCATGGGGTCCTCCGGGCAGGTGGACACCCCGGAACCCTTCCGAAACTTTTGATGAAACCTGGGCAAACCCCGAAACTATTCCAGTGCTCGAATACCAACTTCCCATATATGAATCTTTACCTCCAGACCATTCTGGAACTCCTCGTCACGTCCGGGATCTGATACGGGACTCCGAACAACTTTTGGTCACCAACATATACATCTCAACAATACCAAATCGTCACCGAACGTTAAGTGTGCAGACCCTGTGGGTTCGAGAACTATGCAGACATGACCGAGACACCTCTACGGCCAATAACCAATAGCGGGACCTGGATGCCCATATTGGTTACTACATATTCAATGAAGATTTTTATCGGTCGAACCACGATGTAAAGGATTCAATCAATCCCCTATGCAGTTCCCTTTGTCCATCAGTATGTTACTTGCCCGAGATTCGATCGTCGGTATCTCCATACCTAGTTCAATCTCGTTACCGGCAAGTCTCTTTACTCATTTCGTAATACAAGTTCCCGTGACTAACTCCTTAGTCACATTGCTTGCAAGCTTCTTGTGATGCTATATTACCGACTGGGCCCAGAGATACCTCTCCATCATACGGAGTGACAAATCCCAGTCTTGATCCACGCCAACCCAACAGACACCCTCGAAGATACCTGTAGAGCACCTTTATAGTCTCCCAGTTACATTGTGACGTTTGATACAAACAAGGCATTCCTCCGGTGTCAGGGGGCTGCATGATCTCATGGTCATAGGAACAGATACTTGACATGGATAAAGCAGTAGCAATAAACAAACATGATCAGAAGCTATGCTTACGGTTGGGTCTTGTCCATCACATGATTCTCCTAATGATGTGATCCCCTTATCAGATGACAACTCATGTCTATGGTCAGGAAACCTTGACCATCTCTGATCAACGAGCTAGTCTAGTAGAGCCTCACTAGGGACATAGTGTTGTCTATGTATCCACACATGTATCTGAGTTTCTGATCAATACAATTCTAGCATGTATAGTAAACGATTATCATGAACAAGGAAATATGATATTAACCAATTTATTATTGCCTCTAGGGCATATTTCCAACAATAGGGTAGTACATATACAAATAAATCAACACTTCATGTACTGCCAAGACAACTTGAGTAATAAATTTCAAACATTAGGTACTACATTCTATCATTTCCACAATTTATATCTACCAATATAAGCCCTGAAAACTCTAGGATAAGTAGATAACAAAACTATGACAGCAATCTATCCAGACAGAACAATCTATAGAAATTCATTTAAGAAGTGTACTTTTGTAACTCAAAAAATTATGAAAATTTAGAACAAGATAAATATTTTGTATGAATGTACTGTGTAAAAATTTTAGAAACTTACACATTCCAGTAAAATCTCATAACTCAAATACTATAGCAGAAGTTTCTGTTTTTATACAGCACACCTCACGCATGCAATTCAAGCATTCTAAAGGCAATTCTTGAAACTTTTTATTGAAAAAGAATATTATAAATAATAGAAAGTAAATAAGAAGAAAATAAAATGATGCTCTAAACAAAACTCATATTATTTGACAAATAAAAATATAGCTTCAAGTAAGATATACTGATAGTGTTTAAGACGAAAGAGGGGATGCCTTCAGGTGCATCCCCAAGCTTAGACGCTTGAGTCTTCCTTCGATATTACCTTGGGGGTGCCTTGGGAACCCCCAAGCTTAGGTTTTTGTAACTCTTTATTATCCTCATATTGGTATATCACCCAAAACTTGAAAACTTCAATCATACAAAACTTAACGGAAACCTCGTGAGATCCGTTAGTATAATAGGCAAATCATAAACTTTAGGTACTGTTATAAAATGATTCTTATTTAATTATTGCATAAGGTACTATATTATAACTTCTCCATGGCTTACCCCCCCCCCCCCCCCCGGATGTAATCCATAGCATCATCAAAACAAGCAAACTATGCAAGCAAAAACAGAATCTGTCTAAAACAGAACAGTCTGTAATGATCATCACAAACACCATACTTCTGTAACTCCAAAAATTCTGAACAATTAGGAAAACCTGGGTAATTTCTATACCAATACTGTGTGAAAAAATCTGATAAAAAGACGTTCCTGTAAAATCAGAGAAATTATGCACTGGACGAAAAAGTTTCTGTTTTTGCACAGGATCAAATCTACTATCATCCAAATCACCCCAAAGGCTTTACTTGGCACATTATTGAAATAAAGGACACAAAACATGATTACTACAGTAGCTTAATCATGTGAACACACAAAAATAGAAAGGATAAGTGTTGGGTTGTCTCCCAACAAGCACTTTTCTTTAAAACCTTTTAGCTAGGCATGATGATTTCAATGATGCTCACATAAGAATAGTAGATGAAACATGCAAAAGAGCATCATGAACATTATGACAAGCACATTATATTTATTGGACAGTGGTATATGTAAGGTAGTAATTATTTTTATGAGAAACTTCCATGAAAAATTCAACATTGTTTCCGTGAGAATGAACACAAGTGTCAAGGTCGACCCTCACTTATCCAATGCATCTTTCCAATCGCTTCTCTTATAAGAGGCAAGTATTAAAAAAATTGTGTTTTTATTTTTACCAATTTTTTGTTTGTTTCACCCACAACTAAATAAATAAAACAAGAAAACAGAAACAAAAGGAAAACAAAATCTACATAGTGATAGAGGCAAACAAGCATACACGAAAATATTAACCCCACGTTATTGCTCCCCGGCAATGATGCTAGAAAAGAGCTTGATAATCCCCAAGTGCAAGGAATCATCGTAGAACTTTCCAAAGATGGAAGTGATAAGTATTGTCGTGGTATTTCTATGGCAGATGCCAGTGGGTGGCTTAAGTCGTGGTTTGGGGCCGACGGGCGCTGGCGGCGTCCGTAGACGGGTGAGGGCACGAGGAACATGATGCAAGCTTACCCAGGTACAGGGCCCTCCGATGGAGGTAAGATACTTAGTCCTACTGGAGTGACTATAAGCGATCACATTACAGAGTGCTCCTCGAGCTGTTCGTGAGGGGGAGGGTGGAGCTCTCGCTACCAGCCTCGCTGCCTCTGATAGGGGTGTGTGTGTGAGGATGAACTAAGTGTCGACCACCTCTCAGGGGGGTTGGGGGCTGGCTTTATTGTGCAGCCGGTCGATTATGATATAGGGGGAAAAGGGCGCGGGCCCTGGCTGCCAGCCTCTCAGGTCGGCCGTGGAGCCCGCCGGCTGTCCGGTCTTGTTGAGCACGGGGCCCGCCGGCCGCGCTCCACTGTGCCCCGCACGCACCGTTGTCATGGAGTAGGTAGGCACACGCCCGCAACAGGGTCGGCCCGCCTGGTCAAGGTCAGCGGTACTCGTGGCCCTGTAGCCTCGTCCTACTCGTGTCAGAGGGGCATGTAGCCATGCGCGCGCTGTCAACGGGTTATGTAGCCACGCGCGCCCCATCATGGGGGTCTTGTCTTGTCGTCGTACGCCGCTACGGGAAGATGGGACGGGCGTTGACCCGCCGACTGTTGCTGTGGCCGGCCGCCCCTCAGCCGGCCAGTGGTAGCGAGGCCGGCCCCTGAGAGCAGCCATCTGTCTCGCCAGGCGGCCTCAGGGGCCAGCCGGCCCCCGAATTTTTTGGAGTTTGGTTTCCCGCGCCTTGGTATACCTGTTGGGTTCTACTGTAGGTGCATCGTATGCCAATTAAAATTTTCCTACGCGCAGAACATCCAAGAACATGCTACGAAGATGGATCACAGATCGTTACCACTAGACGCGCAGTGCCGTGCAGCGGAAGTAGAGTTAGGGCAGCACGTTCGCGTGGTCCGTCTCCTCCTTGTCTGATCTCCCTCGAACAGCCGATCCGATCTCCCTCGCGCAGCCGGTCGCCAGATCCCACGTACAGGTTCGCCGGAGCGGCGCAAGTGCACCGCCTCTAACGGTATCCACCCGTGCAGGAGGAACACCGTGCGGCGGACTGCTAGGTCCGATCACACAGTCGGCGGCGGGAAGTGGAGGTGGCTAATTGCAACACATGCAAAGCCCTAATGATGGCGCCGAAGCGATCAACCAGATGGGTGTGCCGCACCTCCACTATATATAGGCATCCGGCGCGGGCTCAACTCTTGGACCTCGCACGGATCCTAAAGCATACGTGTGATTCCTTCCCTTAAGCACGCGACCCCTTAGGTTCTCGTTCACTAAGTCGCGAGTCAAATCACATCCGACTCGATTAGTTGGTAGCGGCCTCTAGCAAAGCGTGCCGACTCCAAGTGTCCGATGAAGCTGGTTAGGTGAACCTGTACTTCACACTTCTATTCCCTTTGCCACACGATATATGTTGTCATCCTCAAGGCGACAAGGCCATCCTTGTTGCAGCATGACCTCTTTCTCGTTCCAGTGAATCCGACCAACACTTCGGATTATCTCATAATCCTCATCGCATGGCCATGCTTATCCAGGTCGGATCACCCGAGGGGCCCAAAGTATATCTCTTGTCATCGGAGGGGCAAATCCCATCTTGGTCGACCACGTCTCATAGCATGGGTCTGGACAAGCCCGAAACCTACCTTTATAACTACCCTGTCACGGAGTAGCGTTTGGTCGGCCCAAAGCAAGTATGTCACCATCCCGAGTACATGCGCCAGCTCAGGTCTTAGGACATAGAACGTATGTTGTACTAGAGACTCACAGATGACCTATCGCTGCATCTCATTGTTGGGTCTGTCCAACTCAGACCATATCTCGACTGGGATTCGACTACATTGAATCCGACCAGATCTTTCCGAGTCCATATTATCCGGCTAGCATCCAATGCTACATGGTCAGTGAGACCGGACCATCAACCGTGTCATATGCTAGTCTAACTGGCTGCGCGTCCACATAGCCCTTTCGACTCGGGACTATTTAGGACAGTCATCATACAATGCATAGTCTCACAAACAAGTCACGTACTTGTTAATACACATCATTGATAATGTCCAAGGACTATTTTTATTAATAAACACATAGGAGCTATCATCATACATGATTGCCTCTAGGGCATATCTCCAACAGTCTCCCACTTGCAGTAGAGTCAATCAAATAGACATCGAATGCCCATAGCTCTAACATGCCCCTCATGCTTCGGTTGTGGAAGAGGCTTAGTCAACGGATCCGCAACATTTTCATCCTTATGAATCTTGCATAAATTAGTATCACCATTCTTTACGAGCTTTCGTATCACCTGATACTTTCGGTCTATGTGCCTGGTCTAGTGGTGTTGTCTCGGCTCCCTGGCCTGTGCGATGGCACCTGAATTGTCGCAATACAGGTACAATAGTTTTGCCCAGCCCGGGAACACACCAAGATCCTCCAGGAACTTCCGAATCCAAATACCCTCCTTTGCGGCTTCACAAGCCGCAATGTATTCGACCTTTGTTGTGGATTCGGCCACCGTATCTTGCTTGGAACTTGTCCAGCTCACTGCTCCTCCATTCATGACATACATGAATCCAGCTTGCGATCGACAATCATCCCTGTCAGTTTGGAAACTAGCATCAGCGTAACCCTTTACGCAGAGCTCCTCCTCACCTCCATAAACTAGGAACATCTCTTTAGTCCTTTTCAGGTACTTCAGGATAGTTTTCACCGCTGCCCAGTGACTCTCACCTGGGTCAGCCTGGTATCTGCTTCTTAAGCTTATTGCATAGGCAACATCAGGCCGAGTACATAGCATGGCATACATGATGGATCCTATTGCCGAAGCATATGGAATCCTACTCATCCGGTTTTGCTCATCAGAAGTCATAGGACTCTGAGTCTTGCTTAGCCTTATACCATGTGAGATGGGCAAGAACCCTTTCTTGGCCTCACTCATGTTGAACCGCTTCAACACTTTGTCTATGTACCTGCTCTGGCTTAAGCCGAGCAGCCTTCTCGATCTATCTCTATAGATCTTGATGCCTAAAATGTACACTGCTTCTCCAAGGTCTTTCATCGAAAACTTGTCATTCAATGATTCCTTGACTGAGTTCAGCATCAAAACATCATTTCCGATCAGCAGTATGTCATCCACATACAGGATCAAAAATACTACCGAGCTCCCACTAGACTTCTTGTATAAATAATAGTCCTCTTCGTTCTTGATGAAACCAAGTTCAACGATGACTTCATCAAAACGAATGTTCCAACTCCGAGCTGCTTGCTTCAATCCATAAATGGATCTCTTGAGCTTGCACATTTTACTAGCATTATTTGGATCGACAAAACCTTCAGGCTGTATCATGTATACATCCTCCTTTAAATTTCCATGAAGGAAAGCCGTTTTGAGATCCATCTGCCATATCTCATAATCGAAATATGCAGCGATAGCTAGTATGATCCTCACTGACTTTATCATCGCTACCGGCGAGTATGTCTCGTCGTAGTCAATTCCTTGAACTTGTCCATAACCTTTAGCGACAAGCCGAGCTTTGTAGATCTGAACATTCCATCCACATCGGTTTTCTTCTTAAAGACCCATTTGCAACCAATGGCAATTACGCCAGGTGGAGGATCAACCAAGTCCTAGACTTGATTATCATCCATGGACTTTAACTCGGATCTCATGGCCTCCAGCCATGCCTCGGAATCTGGGCTCACCATCGCTTCCGCATACGTGGCCGGCTCGTCGCTTTCTTGCAACCACACATCATGCACTCTGCGCAATCTTTCCGACCTCCGTGGCTCCGGTGCCGATTCCACTACGGGTTCCCTAACCAACTCCGGTATGATCTTATCACCAGCCGAGTTGTCCCCGAGTGGCTCTTGAATTTCTTCGAGTCGCACCGTTCTCCCACTGGCTTCCCGACTGAGAAACTCTTTCTCTAGGAAAACCCCATTCCGAGCAACAAACACTTTGTTCTCTTCTCAGTTGTAGAAGCTATATCCCAAGGTTTCCCTCGGATATCCCACGAATATGCATTTATCTGACTTGGGTGTAAGCTTGTCTGACATGAGTCGTTTGACAAATGCTTCACAACCCCAAATCTTTAGAAAAGACAAACTAGGACTCTTCCCAGTCCACATCTCATGTGGTGTGTTATCTACGGACTTTGATGGTACGCTATTAAGTGTGAAAGCTGCAGTTTCTAGAGCGTATCCCCAGAATGACAAGGGTAAATCCGATTTGCTCATCATCGATCGGACCATGTCCAACAAGGTTCGATTTCTCCGCTCGGACACACCGTTTCTCTGCGTTGTACCCGGACGTGTGAGCTGAGGTACTATACCTCGGCTTTTCAGATGATCATCAAACTCCTGGATCATGTACTCACCTCCACGATCTGATCGCAGAAGCTTTATTGTCTTGCTGAGCTGATTTTCAACCTCGTTTAGAAACTCTTTGAACTTTTCTAAAGTTTCCGACTTGTGCCTCATCAAATAGATATATCCATATCTACTCAAGTCAATGGTAAAAGTCACGAAGTACTGATAGCCACCTCTGGCCGTGGTGCTCATTGGACCAGACACATCACTGTGTATAAGCTCCAACAGCTCAGATGCCCTTTCGCAACTCTTTGCAAAAGGAGACTTAGTCATCTTTCCTAGCAAGCATGATTCGCATGTCTCGAACGACCCAAAGTTGGACAAAGTTAGGAGTCCATCATCATGGAGCTTCTTCATGTGTTTCAGACTAATGTGTCCAAGCCGGCAGTGCCAGAAGTATGTCGGATTTATCTCATTAGGCTTATGCCTCTTGACATTCATGTTATAGATTGGTTCTGTTTCCGGATTCAAAATAAATAGCCCATCTACAATGGGTGCATAGCCGTCGAACATTCCATTCAAATAAAGTGAACAACCATTGTCCTTTAAACTGAATTCATAACCCTGACTCATCAAACATGAGGCAGAAATAATGTTCCGACTAAGTGCGGGAATGTAATAACAATTATTCAATTCCAAAATAAATCCAGAAGGAAGCTTGAGCTGCATCGTGCCGACCTCCAACGCAACAACTCTTGCTTTGTTGTCGACCCTGATGTCAATCTCCCCTTGTGCCACATGCCTAGTTCTTATCAGCCCCTGCATCGAGTTGCATATATGAACAACCGATCCGGTATCAAATACCCAAGAGCTACTAGGTATGTCAGCAAGATAAATGTCTATAACATATGTAACAAGTGTACCTTTGCCTGAAGAAGCATTTCCGGCCTTCTTGCCATGCTCAGCAAGCCACTTGCTACAGTTCCTCTTCCAGTGACCAGTTTCCTTGTAATGAAAGCACACGGTCTTTGAGTCCAGTCCCGGCTTCGGTGCAGCGGTGGCAACAACCTTCCTCATGCCCTTTGCCTTACCCTTTTTCTTGGACCAACTCTTCTTGAACTTAGCCGAGTTCTGAACCATCAACACGTGATGTGTGCCTTTCTTAATGTCTTGCTCTGCCACCATAAGCATCCCATGCAATTCAGTGAGCTTCTTATCCATGCTGTGCATATGATAGTTTGAGACGAACGTCCCATAGCTAGGTGGAAGAGAACCTAGAATTGCATCCGTGGACAGCTCGTCCCCAAGTGGGAAGCCTAACCGATCTAAAGCTTGCACGTACCTGATCATCTTGATCACATGCGGGCTCAGGGGATCACCCTCTTTCAGCTTACAATCCGTCAAGGATTGCCAGACGTTGAACCTTTCGGTCCTAGCCTACACCTAAAACATGCTCTTGAGACTCTCGATCATATCGAAGGCGTCAACGTTTTCGAAATGCTATTGCAAATCGGGCTCCATACAAGCCAGCATGAGGCAGCTGATCTCGTTTGATTCATCAACGAGTTTCTGATGGGCATTCTTGGTTGTGGCACTAGCATTCTCGGCAGGTTCCTCTAGAAGTGGATCCTCTAGAACATGTTCCTTTTTATCGTGCTTGAGAACAATTCTCAGATTTCTATACCAGGTGGTAAAGTTTGTTCCATTCAGTCTATCCTTTTCCAGGATTGATTTCAATGCAAAGTTGGGTTGAGCAGGTGGTGCCATTGATCTACAACAGAAAATATGCAATCACTAAGCAATGTGTTTATGTAGAGTAATTCAAGCCTTAAACAGAACTACTCCCACTGAATTTGGCATCCCTCCGCAAACTCTCAGTGATTCAGGATCCATCTAGCACGAGCGAGTAGTGAGCCTTAGCATCACTGCTAGCCACCTTGCCTATTCGATAAGCAACTCCTTGCTAATCGTATCTCTATACGACTCCTGTCGGTCGGGTAGGTATCTTATACCCCGGCTCCCAACCATCTTTGCCACAAGGCCCAAAACCGTTTTGATAGCCTTGTCAAGTTAACCTGATGCAGTGCATGTCCGTGTCCGACATGAACCCTCCAGTTCAAGGACACCTAGTGGCACCTCAATTTTATGAGCCCACGACTAGACGTACTTGACGTGCGAAGGTGCAACATCCGGAATGGCAATGTGCTTGATATTAACGAAGGATCTTTCTACCATTTTAACATGCATAGAAACAAGAAGCAATATCAATCACATATAAACATAAATATGTGAAATAGTATGGCTCCTTCATGGACATCCTTCTAGGCTGGCTCCAACTCCGATGACCAAGGCGGAACTCCATCTTCTTCATCACACCGGGACGCCAACGCCTCGAACTTGATCTCTATTCTCCAACTACTACAACTAGTAATGAATATACAGAGAATCACAAGTCGACACGCAGGTCGTTATACAATATAATGACAACACTTTGGCTCCTGCCGGCTGACAATCATGACACGCAGGTCATGTTAAATTACACACATGTATCACATACATATGAGCCATACTATTCACATCAAATTTGCAAAACAAAGTTATGCATAGAATCGCTTTTTACCGTTTTGTGTATCGTGTACGAAATACAAGATGCTATGCACATGGCGGTCCCGATGGCGGAAACCGACCGGTGGGGTAGGTTGTCTCACGACCTCATCGATTCCGATTGACAGAAAACATAGCCATATCGATCCCCATGTGCACTTGATCTCATCAACCGTGCACATAGCCAATCTCATAAATGACGACAGATCTCATCTGCCGCCTCCACATATCAAATATGCATCCGATCTGAATCCAAATCATATAGCAGAGGCTCTGATACTACTGTTGGGTTCTACCGTAGGTGCATCGTATGCCAATTAAAATTTTCCTACGCGCAGAACATCCAAGAACATGCTACGGAGATGGATCACAGCTCGTTACCACTAGACGCGTAGTGCCGTGCAGCGGAAGTAGAGTTGGGGCAGCGCGTTCGCGTGGTCCGTCTCCTCCTCGTCCGATCTCGCTCGAACAGCTGGTCCGATCTCCCTCGCGCAGCCGTCCGCCAGATCCCACGTACAGGTTCGCCAGAGCGGCGCAAGTGCACCGCCTCTAATGGTATCCACGCGTGCAGGAGGAACACCATGCGGCGGACTTCTAGGTCCGATCACACAGTCGGCATCGGGAAGTGGAGGTGGCTAGTTGCAACACATGCAAAGCCCTAATGACGGCGCCGAAGCGATCAACCAGATGGGTGTGCCGCACCTCCACTATATATAGGCATCCGGCGCGGGCTCAAATCTTGGGTCTCGCACGGATCCTAAAGCCCACGTGTAGTTCCTTCCCTTAAGCGCGCGACCCCTTAGGTTCTTGTTCACTTGGTCGCGAGTCAGATCACATCCGACTCGACTTGTCGGTAGCGGCCTCTAGCAAAGCGTGCCGACTCCAACTGTCCGATGAAGCTGGTTAGGCGAACCTGTACTTCACACTTCTATTCCCTTTGCCACACGATATATGTTGTCATGCTCAAGGCGACATGGCCATCCTTGTTGCAGCATGACCTCCTTCTTGTTACGGTGAATCCGACCAACACTTCGGATTATCTCATAATCCTCATCGCATGGCCATGCTTATCCAGCTTGGATCACCCGAGGGGCCCAGAGTATATCTCTTCTCATCGGAGGGGCAAATCCCATCTTGCTCGACCACGTCTCGCACATGGGTCTGGACAAGCCCGAAACCTTCCTTTATAGCTACCATGTCACGGAGTAGCGTTTGGTCGGCCCAAAGCAAGTCTGTCACCATCCCGAGTACATGCGTCAGCTCAGGTCTTAGGACATAGAACGCACGTTTTACTAGAGACTCACAGATGACCTATCGCTGCGTCTCATAGTTGGGTCTGTCCAACTCAGACCTTATCTCGACTCAGATCCGACTACGTCGAATCCGACCAGATCTTTCCGAGTCCATATTATCCGGCTAGCATCCAATGCTACATGGTCAGTGAGACGGACCATCGACCGTGTCATATGCTAGTCTAACCGGCTGCGCGTCCACACAACCCTTTCGACTAGGGACCATTTAGGACAGTCATCATACAATGCATAGTCTCACAAACAAGTCACGTACTTGTTAATACACATCATTGATAATGTCCAAGGACTATTTTTATTCATAAACACATAGGAAATATCATCATACATGATTGCCTCTAGGGCATATCTCCAACAATACCCAAGGGTCATATCCCCATCAAGTATGGAGTGTCAAACCCACAAGGAGCTAAAGGTAAGATCAATATTCTCTCAAGTCCTATCTTCCACCGATACGACTCTACGTACACCAAGCGTTTGCTTCTATCTAGAAATGAGTAATAAAACTGCGTTGTGGGTATATAGAGGATAGCCTTGCTTGATATTGGAGAACTAAAATATGAAAAATAGTTGCTGCCTGAATAAAGTTAGAATATATTACAATATGTTACAATAAAGGTAAGATCAATATTCTCTCAAGTCTTGTATGCCTGTTCTGGGGGCAAGCCCCGCCACCACGCGCGCGATGGGACGCCGCCGCTCGCCTAGCCCGCTAGGCCTCGGCCCACGAGCAGGATCCTCTGTGGGCGTGGGTCATTGGTTGGGGTTCCGCGAGCACTAAATGCGCCCGCACGCCTCGTGTTAGTGGGGATTGTGGGCGTAACCGATCCCACGTCCCCATGTCTTCCCAGCCTTTATAAGGGGAGGGGAGGAGGAGCCGAGGCCATTAGCACCTCTGCCTCTCGCCCCTCGTCTTCTATCTCGCATCGACGCTCGAGCCTGAGCCCAAGCCTTGCCGGTGTCCTTCCCTCGTCCGTGCGCCCGCAGCAGTCATCGCCCCCTCTCCTTCCTCCGTGCGCCCATAGCGCTCTCCGTGGGCGACCCGCTGGGTGGTCGTGTCTCCTTTCCTTGCCTCTTCTCCGCTTCCTCGCCGTCGCCGGACGCGGAAATAGCCGCACTGGTCTCCGGATCCTGGGAGGGCTCGGTGGTCACCCTGAACGACATCGAGCGCCTCCGTAGGGTGCGCAAGATCCCGTCGGTGGATCGGGTTGAAGTTTGCGCTGGCGCCGTGTACCGGCGAGTGGGTCGTCTTTGCCGCGCACTTCAGCCGGGGCTTTGGGCTGCTGGCCAGCCGTTTTATGCGGCAATTCCTGGAGTTCTACGGCCACCAGAACCACCATCTGGGGCTGAATTCAATCCTTTACCTCGCCAGCTTTGTGACGCTGTGCGAGGGTTATTTTGGCTTTTTGCCCTTCGCCTCTCTTTTCTGTCTCTTCTTCTTCTTCTTCTTCTTCTTCTTCTTCTTCTTCTTCTTCTTCTTCTTCTTCTTCTGCTCTCAGAAAAACGACAAGGTGTCATACGCATGTGGGGGCGCGATGGTGTACGCTCGGCGGAACAGCCTCTTTCTGCGCATGAAGCTGGTGGAGTCCTTTAAGAAGTGACAAAGGACAATCTTCTATGTTCGGAGCGTCGGGGAGGAGCACGACTGGGTCAACCTTCCGGCATTCGCTCACACGCTACCGACCGGCTCCAACTGGAACCTCGAGACGCGGAGCGATGAGTTCACGGCGATCCTAGGCCGGCTGCAGCAGCTAAAAGGCTTCGGAGGGACTGCTGCCCCCGGACCTGGTAGCGGCGTTCATCGCCCGTTGGGTGCTCCGCTGCAAGACCGGACGCACCGTATCTGCGACATGGGCCTCCGAAAAGACCCATGTAGGTTGTCGACCATCGACCTGACGTCGGCTAAGATAGCCAGCCAGGTCAATGACATCACCAACTTCAAGCTGCGGGACGACTGGTGGTTCGGCAAAGAGCCGTGCTGCCACAACTTTCCTGCGCCAACGGTAAGTCTTGACAGTTTAATCTTCTTTTATTCTCTTGACGCGACGTCTGACGTGTAGCTGGCTGCCCTTTCAGCGTTTCGGCCGGCATCTTACAACGGACGGCCCATAGCCGTTGATCCTTGTGGACGACCGCACGGACTCCGACCTCGTTGACTACGAGACGGCGGGGGATGACTCCGATGCCTCCAGAGGCACAGAAGCGCAGGAGGTGGAGGAGGAGGAGGAGGAGGAGCCGGCCGACACCGGGGCCGGCGGGTCCGGGCCAGCCGGTGAGTCCCGCCCCGATGTATCTTTGAAGGATTGGACAGATGACAATGATGATGACGACATCCAAATATTCGACGCGCCGCCTGTCCCAGCGGTACCGCCCCGGAGCCGTCTGTAGGGAGGGAGCAAGGAGCTTCCGGCTGGATGTCAGCCGGCCGCGGGGCAGCTGGCCCGCCGGCAGACGGCGAAGGAAGAAACGACCGGTCGAGGGGCCGTCGATCGTCCCGGTCGCCAAGAAGGCGCGGTCGGCCGCCCTTCCGCCGGGCACCCGGCCGCCTGGTAAGAGGGTGCCGAGGCATAGTGGGTGTCCGCTTCCCACCGTGTTTGGGTAAGGAACCTATTCCCGCGGTGCTTTTCCTTTCTTCTTATTTTTGGTTCGCCGTGTTTGAGCGTGTGTTCTTTCTCTTTTCCTTGGCAGCGCTACTATCGATCTTCCACCGTCGGCCCCGTCAGGCCCTGTCAGTGAGGTGGCCGTGAAGCTGGCCGTGGAGCATGCCACAACCGCGTGGCTCGAAAGGGAGTACGCCGCCCAGCTTCGAGCGGACAAGACTGCGGCGGCCGCCTAGTGGGATTCCGTGGCCAAGGGCACGGAGGATGCCATGACGCAGGCAGGCCCCGAGGCCAGCCCTCCCATGGCTTCATCGGCCTTGGAGAGGTGCATGAAGCAGCGGCAAGAGCCGGCCCGGCATTCGGGCACGGAGATGGCGGAGACAACCACGACGCAGGTCCTGGAACCAGCGGTGGTGGAAGAGAGCGGGCTGGTCAGCCTGGCGACGGAGCCGCCGCGCCGGCCTAATCCCAGAGCCTCGGGCGGCGATCCCCGGGCCCTCGTTGTTACGTCGCCACAGCCGAGTCCTGCACCTGTCGGGCCGGATGCATCGGGGGCGTCTGACAGCGGGTCCGGTCGGACCGGCCGGCCAATGTCCACCATCTTGGAGGAGTGGGCGAAGCTGAGCCACGCCCCCGGCGCGGTCGGGCTGAACCTGCCAGCCGGGGACCAGGTCGTTGCGCTGGCCAGCGCGGCCGAGGTCATGGTATGGTACCGGTAAGGGGTGGCGTCCTTCGTCGAGACTGCGGTGGCCAACTTCCAGGCGATGGAGCGGGCCGTCCAGGTCAGTTTTTTTGCCCCAAATGTTTATTTTTCTTTTCCAGCGGGGGAGCGCCAGCGCACCCACTCGCTGTAGTCCCTAAGATGCGGGTCGGCTGCGCAGCTACCTGGCAGCCGGGCCGGATCTTCTTCCAATCTTCTTAACCCTCTTCGTTGATTTCTTCGTAGGCTGAGACGGCGAAGCGCGAGGCGCTTTTCAACGAGGTTGTCGCGCTGTGTCGCTTCGGCAAGAACGCTTATTATAAGACCAAGAAGGAGCTCGAAATCCGCACGGTGGAGCTGCAAAAAGCCTGAGGTATGTCCTCAATGCTGGGTCCGCGCCAGCGCACCCACTTGGTGTAGTCCCCAAGATTCGGGCCTGCTGCACGGCTGCGTGGCAGCCGGGCCGAATCTTTTCATACTTTTCCTGTGTGGTAACTTTTGGTCATGTCAGCTACTGACCGGCTTCCTTGATGAAGAAGGGGCCATCCTTGAGGCCGAGGCGGAGGAGCTTCGTCGCGCTCATGGAAGTCCGGGGGAATCATGACGAAGTCGCCAGCGATCGTGGCCGGCTGGGGAAGGAGCTCCAGCCGGAGTGGACGCCGGTGGAGCAGCTGAAGTCCACCCATGTGGCGGTGTTGGAGCGCCTTGCTGTGGTGCTCCAGAAGGAGGCGGCGGAAAAGGAGGGCGAGCTGGCTCTCGGCTCAGAGAGGAGATTCGCAAGGCGGAGGCGGCCAAGGCGCAGGTGGAGAGAGAGACGGCCGACGCGCTCAAGCTTTAACACAAGCTCGAAGAGGCCTTCTCCCGTAAGTACTTCGGTCGTTCCTTGGTTGTGTCCGGCCGGCAGCCGTCGCCGGCCGGCGTTTCACTTGTCTTTTTTCACTGTTTTCGTTGGTCCAGGCCACTTTCTGGAGACTCGGTAGCGGGCGGAGCGAGCCGTCGTGCAACGCCAAGAGGATCTTCTCCGGAGCGACAGCGAGCTGGACGAGGGCGCCGGCTGGGCGATGGAGGAGGTGACCCTTACCTACGAGACCGGGCTGGACCACATGAAAGAATTCATCGAGCGGCTCCGTGCGGCGGGTGAGGACCTCATCGAGGTTCTCTGGCCTGGGCGAACGGTGCCGATCGCCGCTGGTCGGGTGGCCACGTGGCTCGAGCACGCCATGGGGAATTTTGACACGTGGAGGGACTCCGCGGTGCGGGCCGACGCTCAGATGGCCTTGTCCTTCGCCCTCTCCTGGTATCCAAGCATCAATCTGGGCCACCTAGCGGCCACGCGGGCCGAGGCGCGAAGTGACTTGGTGCAGCACGACGAGGCCATCGGCTTTTGGGCCAATGAACTTGCCAGCTACGCGTCGCTGGAAGTGTACTTCCCGGAGCTGGGGGAGGATGGCGCACCCATCCCGGAGGACAAGTTTGGTGTCCTGCTCGGCTACGGCGACGAGGAGATCGGCTCCAGCTCGGGGGAGCCTGTTGCTGAAGATGTGGCGGCGGACGAGGCAGACGCCGACGGGGTGGCCGGGTCTTCTGCGGGCGCGGATACCCCGCCGACTGGCGACGCGGAAGTGAGCCAGCAGACTCCGGCGGCTGCCTAGAGCCTTTTTCTTCATATTTCCTTTGATTAGCTTTAATGAACAAGTCCACCCACTGGGGGTGTATGGTTATTGTAATGCACTTTCGGCCTTGTGCCGCTATCTTTATTCAAGTGTCTTTAGTTTTCAAGCTGTCAGTTGCCGGCTGCCGGCCTGCTCGCCACTTTTACTTGCCTTAGCCGTTTTTTTCTATTCGCCCCGCTCCCTTGGCCTTTGTTCCCGCCAGCCGGACAACCGGTTCCGGTCTATAGCCGGGTCGTGGAGTGGGCTGCGGGGGGGGGGGGGGGAGGGAGGGATGTGGTACTTTTGAACCCTTGCAAGTTTGGATTGGAATAGACAACTTAGCTCGGCCGGACCCAGCCCGTCCCTTAGTCGTTTTTCCTATTCGCCCCGCCCCTTTGGCTTGTGCTCCTGCCGGCTGGACAGTCGGGTTGCGGTCTTTAGCCGGGTCAAGGATTGGGCTGTAGGGGTGGGGGCATAGTACTTAGCCGATTCTGGTCGGGGGGGTCGGTGAACCGACCATTCCCCGAGTCGGTGGTGCCGGTCCAGGGGTGGCCAACGGAAGAAAAATATCATGCAAGTAATGTGGTCGGAAGGGCAGTCCCCGAGGCCTGCTCAGGGGTGCCGGTTATTTCATTAATTACGCAAAAAAGGGCGATACATACATACACATGCTTCAACTGTAAAACGGGCGAAGGAGCTCCGCGTTCCACGGGCGCTCCGTCTCGGAGCCGGAGGCGTACCTCTTGTTCTTTTTGGCCTTTTGTGCTCGTTGTTGCTCAGCACCTTGCTGATGATGAACTGGCCCTCCCATGGAGCGTACAGCTTGTGCTGGCCGGCTGTCCGCTGGATCAGCCGGAGCACAAGGTTGCCTTCTTGGAATGAGAGGGACTTGACCCGCTGGCTGTGGTAGCGGCGCAGGCCTTGCTGGTAGATGGCCGATCTGGACAAGGCCAGCTCACGTTCATCCTCGAGGATATCGACGTTGTCTTCTTGCGCTTCTTTTGCATCAACCTTTGTGAAGAGGGTGATGCGCAGCTAATCGAACTCGATATCGGTGGGGATGATCACCTCCGCCCCGTACACCAGGAAGAAGGGGGTGAAGCCGGTCGCCCGGTTGGGCGTCATCCGGAGGCTCCAGAGCACAGCCGGTAGTTCCTCGACCCAAGCGCTGGTCAAGCGCTCCAGCGGCTCGACCAACCGTGGCTTGAGGCCGGCCAGGATTAGACCGTTGGCCCTCTCCGCCTGGCCGTTTGACTGTGGGTGGGCCACAGATGCGAGGTCCAGCCGGACCCCTTGGGCCTCGCAGTAGCGAGCTAGCGCGCCCTTGACAAACTTGGTGCCGTTGTCGGTGATGATGCTCTTCGGTAGGCCGTAGCGGACAGCAATGTCCTTGATTAATGTGACGGCGGTCGGGCCGTCGAGCTTCTTGATTGGCCTGGCCTCAATCCACTTCGTGAATTTGTCAACGGCCACCAATAGGTGTGTCATGCTGCTTCGGGCGGTTTTGAATGGGCCCACCATGTCGAGACCCCAGACGGCGAAGGGCCATGTGAGCGAGGTTGTTTTCAGGGTGGCGGCCGACTGGTGGCTTCATGCCTTGAAGCGCTGGCAGCCATTGCACTTGTCGACCAGTTCCTTGGCATTTTCCTAGGTGGTCGGCTAGTAGAAACGGTGGCAAAAGTCTTTGGCCACCAAAGCGCGTGAGGCCACGTGGTGGCCGTACTCACCCTGGTGGATGTCTTGGACGATTTTATGGTCCTTTTCCGGCTCGATGCAGCGCTAGAACATGCCGGTAACGCTGCGCTTGACAAGTTCGTTGTTGATGATAGTGTAGGCGGTTGATCACCATTCGATATTATGGGCCTCGACCTCGTCAGCGCGCAGCTCACCGCTTACGAGGTAGGTTTGGCAAGGCTGAGCCCAGGACAAGGCCGTGACCACTGTTAGGACGGCTGCTTCCTTCGGGCTGGCTAGGACGGGGTCGGCAGCCCTCGGGTCGGTTGGAGCAATCCCCGGGCCAGAGCCGACAGTCCCCGGGACGGACAGAGCAGTCCCCGGGCCGGAGCCGACAGCCCTCGAGCCGGAGCTAGCAGCCCCCGGGACGGGGCCAGGAGCCCCCGAGGCGGGGTCGGGGATCCCCAGATCATCCGGGATGAAGATGGACTCGAAGTCTGGGGACGGCTTGATGGAGGGCTTGCGCAGGTGCTCGAGGGACACACCGGCTGGGATGGGCTGCCGGGTGGAGCCGATCTTGGCGAGCGTGTCTGCGACCTCATTGCTGGACCGAAGGATGTGGTGGAACTCATAGCAATCGAAGCCGCCTGTCAGTTGCTTGACCAGGAAACGGTAGTTGCCCATGTTCGCGTCCCTGGCGTCCCATTCGCCAGAAACTTGCTGCACCACCAGGTCGGAGTTGCCAAAGCACAAGATGCGCCAGACGGCGATCTACCTGGCCAGTCAGAGGCCATGGGTGAGCACTTCGTACTCCGCCACGTTGTTCGAGGCGGCGAAGTGGATCTGCGGAACGTACTACATTCGGTCCCCCTTCGGAGAGGTGAGGACGATGCCGGCTCCGAGGCCGGTGCGCATCTTCAACCCGTCAAAGTGCATGCGCCAATGAGTGGAGTCGGGTGGCGGTGGGAGGTATTCCTTCTCTGCCCAGCCGACGAGGAAATCCGCCAGGGCTTGAGACTTTACTGCCGTGCGGGGCTCGTAGGTGATGTGGTGGTTGGCCAGCTCGATGGCCCACTTGGCAATCCGGCCGGCCGCATCCCGGTTGCCCATGATCTCCCAGAGGGGCGTGGTGCTCACCACCGTGACGGGATGCTCCTGGAAGTACTGCTTGAGCTTCAGTGCCGCCAGGAACACGCTGTAGCACATATTCTGGTAGTGGGGAAAGTTCTTCTTTGAGGCGAACAAGACCTCGCTTAAGTAGTAGACTGGCCGCTGGACCGGCTGGGCGCGGTTCGGCTCCGGCCGCTCGACGGCCATGACGACGCTGACCACCCAGCTGGGTGCCGCGATGTAGAGCAGCATCGGTTCCTTGTCAGCCGGGATGGCCAGGACGGGCACGGGGGAGAGCGCACGCTTGAGGTCGCGGAACGCCTTGTCCGCTTGCGCGGTCCTGTTGAAGGTATCCGTCTTCTTGAGCAGGCGGTAGAGGGGGTGCGCCTTCTTGCCCAGCCGGCTGATGAAGCGGCTGAGCGAGGCCAGGCAGCCGGTGATCTTTTGGACTCCAGCCAGGGTGGCCGGCCGGGCCATGCGCTCGATGGCCCAGATCTTCTCTGGGTTGGCCTCGATCCCTAGATCGGAAATGAGGGAACCAAGGAGCTAGCCAGCCGGGACACCGAACACGCACTTCTCCAGGTTCAGTCGGATCTCGAATTCGTGCAGGCTCGCGAACGTCTCTTTGAGATCGTCCAGGAGGGTGCAGCTTTCCTTGGTTTTGACCACAACGCCATCCACATAGACATTTACGTTGCGGCCGAGCTGCTTGTAGAGCCATCACTGCATGCAGCGCTGGAAGGTGGCACCGACGTTTTTCAGCCCGAACGCCATGGTGATGTAGCAGATTGCCCCGAAGGGAGTGATGAAAGTTGTCTTGATCCGGTCAGCCAGATTTAGCTAGATCTGGTGGTAGCTTGAGTAGGCGACCAAGAAGGACAGCAGCTCGGAACCGGCCATGGAATCAATCAGCTGGTCGTTATGGGGCAGAGCGAATGGGTCCTTGGGGCATGCCTTGTTCAGGCTCGTGAAGTCGATACACATGCGCCAAGTCTTGTTCTTCTTTAGCACCAGGACCGGGTTTGTCAACCAGTCCGTTGGAAGACCTCCATGATGAAGCCAGCTGCCAACAACCGGGCAATTTCTTCACTGATGGTTTTCCGCTTTTCCTCGAAGAAGCGGCGTAGCGGTTGCTTGACCGGTTTTGCGTCCGGACGGACGTGCAGAAAGTGCTCCGCGAACTTCCTCGGGACTCCAGGCATGTCCTTGGGAGACCATGCAAAGATGTCCTGGTTCTCACGGAGGAAGTCGATGAGCTCGCTTTCCTATCTGCTGTCGAGGTCGGCCCCGACCACGACGTACTTGCTGGGGTCGTCCGGGTCGCGGGATCCTCTTGGTGTCCTTGCCGATGGCCGGCTAGAACTAGGACTCCCCAGCCAGCTGTTTCAGCTTAGGATCGGGCATGGTCGCCGGGTGGTCTTCGCGTCCCCGGGTGATGGGTTTGTCCGACCAGCGCATGTACTGGAGGACTGGAGGGATGATGGCGTTGACCTCCTACGCACGCCTGTGCTGGTTGTGCTTGTCGTTATCCTCCGGTGTGAAGACAACGTAGGTCGCGTCCTGGCGTGGGTAATCATCTCGGGTGCCGCGGGCTCCCGGGACGGGCGGCGACGGCGGTGGGGCCGGAGAGGGGGGCAGCGCGTCGCCCCGCGCGATCTTGGTGAACCGGCTGCACTGGCGAGTCGTGTGTGTGGCCGGCTTGGCCCCGCTGTGGTACTTGCAAGGCCCGTCGAGCATCTGCTCGAAGGTTTACTTGGACTGCCAGGGATGATTGCCCTCGTTCGTGCGTTGACGCCGGCTGGAGCCCGGTCTGTCTGCCATCTTGTCGTCTTCTACGGCGGCGACCTGCCGGCTGCCATAACGGGCGTCCGACTGGTCGGACTTCCGCTTGCCCTGATCGTCCTAGTGGAGCTTGGAGGAGCTGTCGCCGACTACGGGAGCGGCGGCCGGCTTGGCCAGGGTCGGCTTACCGGCCACGTCGACTAGGACCGGAACCTTCATGGAGGACTCGGCCACGGCGTACTCGTGCACGACGGCCATGAGATGCGCGAGGGTCGCCGGCTCCCGGCGCATGACTTTATGCTTGAGGAAGGTGCCATATCGGCAGCCATCAATGAAGTACTGGATCGCCTGCACCTCATGGACGCCCTCGCAAGAATTGCAGAGCTCGGTCCAACGCATGAGGTAGTCACGGAGGAGCTCAGTCGGCCCCTGGACGCAGAGGGCCAGCTGGCGGGGCTGGCTGGGACACTTGTACGTGCCAGTGAAGTTGCGCACAAACGCCTCCTGGAAGTGCAGCCAGCCATTCATGCTCCCGGTCGGGAGGTTGTTGAGCCAGGTCCGGGCCGAGCCGAGCAGCATGAGGGGCGCATAGCGCACCACCATGTGCTTATTGCCGCCGGCGATATCGACGGCGAAAGTGTACTCGGTCAGCCAATCCTCAGGCTTGGTCGAGCCGTTGTACTTAGGGGTATTGCGCGCCAAGGTGAAGCCCTTGGGGAATGGTTCCTTCATAATGCGCGGCCCGAAGCACGGCGGGATGGCAATGCTTTCTTCCTCCGCGGCCTGGGACTTCGTGAGCCGCTCGAGGCCAAAACAGGCGTCCTGATCGTCCAGGAGGCGCGGGCCGACACGCTCGCTAACCGGGTGCCATCCGACCGGCTGCTCGGCCGCCGGGCCGCGGTCTCGTTCCCCGCGTGGGTCGCTCCGCGCTAGCCGGCAGTTGCCCGGGCCGGTCGTCTCATCTGTGCGGCTGTCCACAGCCGACGGGATGCGGTCTTGTCGGCTCCGTCTGCCCGTGCGCCGGCTGTCACAGTCACGATTGCCGGCGGTGGGCGAGGATGCCTGATGCATGTCTCACCGGCCGTCCGCGGTCCGGCGAGGGTCGATGGCCGTAGCGTTGGTCCTCGAGCGGCAGCAGGCCGGGTCTCGAAACGACTTGGCCAGCTGCTCCTGCTGCAAGTTTGCAGCCTTCACAAGGGCGCGGATGCGTTCCTGCTGCGCCTCACAGGCCGGTCCGTCGAGCTCCTCCAGCTCTTTGAGGGCAGGCCGTGCGGCAGCCCTCATGTTCTTGACGGGCGTGCTGTAGACGGGGCGGACGCCAACCAGCTCTTGACCAACGGCACCACCGCGGCGCCGCACATCCCCCAGCCGGCTAGGTCCGACGCCAGCTAGCATGAGCCCATGGGCCGCGTTATACTCGCGCTGCGCGGCCTCGAACTCGCGCTGCGTGGCCTCGAACTCGCGCTGCGTGGCCTCTAGCGCCTCCACCTCCATGAGCAGGTGCTGGCGATGGCCCTCCAACTCCTCGGCCGCAGCTGTCGGGTCGGCCGTGGGCAGGATGGGCGCACGTAGCGTGTCCATCGTCGTGCGCAGCGGGGTCTGCCACGTTGACCCGCTGCCGAAAGAGATGGTGGTCATTACCTCCATATGGGTGCAGAGGTCATCGATGTTGTCGAGGAAGTTGCTGCCGCCAGAAGGCGGCAGCTCGTCACAGCTGAGCACCTCGGTGGGATACTCGTTGGGGATGACCGCGGCATAGACGAGGTGGTCGCCGCAGTGGATGATGGAGCCGCCCTCGGGGAAGTCCGCGCCCTCGAGGCGGTGGGCGTTGTCATTGATGCATTCGAGTGCGATGTAACGCACAACCAAGTCGTGCGCGGTGTGCTCACCGGAGGGGGTGAAGGGTCCCTTCTAGAACGTAACTCCGGCCGACGTCGCTGCCGACCCCACGGTTGGCACCAACAGTCATGGTATTTCTACGGCAGATGCCAGGGGTGGCTTAAGTCATGGTTTGGGGCCGACGGGCGTCGACGGCGACCGGAGACCGGTGAGGGCGCGAGACACATGACACACTGTTACCCAGGTTCAAGGCCCACCGAGGTAGGTAAGACCCCTAGTCCTGCCAGAGTGACTATAGGCAATCACAGTGTAGAGTGCTCCTCGAGCTGTTCGTGAGGGGGAGGGTGGAGCTCTCGCTACCAGCCTCGCTGCCTCTGATAGGGGTGTGTTTGTGAGGATGAACTAAGTGTCGACCCCGTCTTAGGGGGCTAGGGGCTGGCTTTATAGTGCAGCCGGTCGATTACAATATAGGGGGGAAAGGGCACGGGCCCTGGCTGCCAACCTCTCAGGCCGTCCATGGGGCCTGCCGGCTGCCCGGTCTTGTCGAGCGCGGGGCTCGCCGGCTGGGCACCATTGTGCCCCGCATGCACCGTCGTCATGGAGTAGGTAGGCGCACGCCCGCTACACGGCCGGCCCACCTGGTCAAGGTCAGCGGTACCCGCGGCCCTGTAGCCTCGTCCTGCACGCGTCAAGGGGGCATGTAGCCACGCGCGCCCTGTCAACTGGTCATTTGCCACGCGTGCCCCGTCGTGGGGGTCTTGTCTTGTCATCGTACGCCGGTACGGGAGGACGGGACGAGCGCTGATCCGCCGACTTTTGCTGTGGCCGGCCGGCCATCGCCGGCCGCCCCTCAGTCGGCCAGTGGTAGTGAGGCCGGCCCGTGAGGGCAGCCGGCCGTCTCTCCAAGCGGCCTCGGGGGCCAGCCGTACCCCGAATGTTTATGAGTTTGGTTTCCCACACCTTGGTATACCCAGGGGTCATATCTCCATCAAGTATGGAGTGTCGAAATCACAAGGAGATAAAGGTAAGATCAATATTCTCTCAATTCCTATCTGCCACCGATACGACCCTACGTACACCAAGTGTTTGCTTCTATCTTGAAACGAGAAATAAAATTGTGTTGTGGGTATATAGAGGATAGCTTTGCATGATATTGGAGAACCAAAATATGAAAAATAGTTGCTGCCTAAATAAAGTTAGAGTATATTACAATATGTTACAAATAGCGAGTGTTGAATAATGATGGTATGGTGTGCGGAATCATCCTAGGCAATTGATAACAAGATCAGTAGTCCTTATTGCAATTTTTTATGAGGGAGAGGCATGAGCTAACATACTTTCCGTACTTGGATCATATGAACTTATGATTGGACCTCTAGCAAGCATCCGCATCTAGTAGAGATCATTAAGGTAAACCCAACCATAGCATTAACACTTCAAGTCCCCTTTACTCCCATATGTAAACAACCCCCTTACTCGGGTGTAAGCTGAATCATAAACATATTGCAACACCCTACAGCTGGAATCCCCCCACATGTGCACGACACGGAAGGCACCATAGGACATCACCAATATGAAACATACAACTCGAACCAATCAAGATCATCAATCAACCCAAAGTAATAAAGAAATCCACTCAATCATCATAAGATGGCAACACATGTTCAGGTAGGGGATTCTAGCGGGGTGCGGGAGAGTGGACCGCCATAGATAGATTAGGGAAGGTGATGGTGGTGACGGCGGTGAAGTTGTTGGTGTAGATTGCCGTCACCATGATTGCCCCGGCGGCGTTCCGGCACCACCGGGCGAGAGGGGGAGAGAGTCTCCTCCTTAGGCTTCCTCCTCCATGGCCTCTCCATAGATGGGGAGAGATTCTCCCGTCTAGTCCTTGGCCTCCATGGCTCCCGGATGGGCGAGAGCCCCTCCGAGATTGGATCTCTCTCTGTTTTCTCTCCAGATTGGTTTCTCTTCGATTAATTTCTCTCCAGAGAGTTGCAGCGGCGGAGCATAGAGTCTAGATTAATTTCTGATGGTTTATCTATTTATAGGATTTTTTTGGCGTTGGAATCACGCAAAACGGAGTTACGAGGGGGCCCACAAGCTATCAGGGCCCTTTGAACCCCCTGGGCGCGCCCTGATAGGTTGTGAGCGCCAGGTGGCCCCCCTCCAGCGGTTCTTCGCTCCAATATTACTCATATGTTCCAGAAAAAATCATCAAAAAGTTTTGGGTGATTCTGAGAAATTTCATCTTCTGCACAAAAAACACCACCACGATAATTCTGCTGTAAACAGCGTCAGTCCGGATTAGTTCTAATTAAATCATATAAAGTGCATGAAAACCATATAAAAGTATTGTAAACATAGGTAAATATGGCATGAATACTTCATAAATTATCGATACGTTGGAGACGTATCATGGAGCATCACCCTGGGGCTATGCATTGGCCATGCCCTTATAGCCGAGCGTCGAGGCGGAGCTGCAGCTGTCGGCGGAGGTGAGCGGCACGTGGGCTTGGGCTTTCTGGAGCAAGTTAGGTGAGGGGGTAGCGGTGGAGGTAGTGGAACGTGACCACATGTGGGGAGATAGAAGCGACGACTTCAATGGCGATTGCGCTGCGGCGGAACACTGTGCTCTGCGTGGGATGCATGTCACGGCGAGAGGAGGAAGCGGGCAAAGGAAAGAGGCTGGCTACAGTGTTGCGGTGACGCAGTGGATAGCCTGGTGTGTTGGTGTGTGAGAAGGCACTCTGGAGTGGCCGCACACGTGTATTAGAGGCTCCAGAGCACGATTTTGGCCAGCATCAAGCATGGTCACCATGTGGACCGGCCACTATGGCACGATTTCCTGCATCCGACCATGTCACACATGTGTACCCTTGTGATGGGAGCCTATTGGCAAAGTTTCAAAGAAAATTATGAAGGGAGGTGATAGGGAGCTTCATGCAAAGTTTCCGTTTGCAAACTTTGGACAAAAGCATAGCTCCAACGTCTAGTTGGTTGAAGCTGTGTTTTGCTGGGTGGCATATATTCACTAAGGTGTACAGGTTGACCAAATTTCAGGACAAAAGTGAAATCTGGCCAGAAGTGGGATTTGGTCAATCTGTTCAAAATTCTCACACGACAGTGAGTGTTTCTGTCATGGATGAATTATATTTGACTATAGCAGATCATAGAAATTTAGTGGAGGCTCAAGGAATCAACAAAAAAGAATTTCTCTTTGGAAGAAGGTATAAAAGGTCATTCTTTTTGAAGGAAAAAAGAATGCTTGATAGAAAGGAAAATTATGAGGAGGTTGAATGTGCAAAGGAAGATATTTGCATCAAGTCAAGAGAGGTTGGGAGAAGAATTTTGGATTAAGTCCAATTGACCTTTCTGAAAAAGATCCGAGGTCCAAGTTCAAATGCAAATTCAATTGACTCGAAATGAAATCCAAATAATTCCAAAGAAAAAGAAAGGGCCAAATTTTGGGGTGTTATATGGAACAACTCAATTTTTTACTACGGTGTGTTGGCTCTGGGCCCATATTCCTTTTATTTAATACTTATATGCATGTTCCTTATTTCTTTTGGAATTTGAAAATATGATCTCATGATTTTGTATACTTCTGCAGGATCTGTGAACTACACAACTCTTTCTTTAATAAGCTTACTAGTGTGTGGTTCGTCAGAACACCATTTTATTACCGGCTGGTGCATCCACTGTATTCTTGTATGCTTTATTCTTGCGGTTCCAAATCAGCTTTATAACAAACTTGTTCCAGCCTAGAGATAGGATTCCTCATGTCCCCTGTTGTGAACATAAGTATTCTCTGATGCTTGGCTTAGCATTGAACTAAGGATTTCATATTATTATTATTGGCGTTTAACAAAGCTTGTCTTTTTTAACTATAGCATATTGTGTTCTGCTCATGACATCACCAGGAAAAAGCCGAAGCATCTTCTTTTATGCCGTCGTAGCTGCTACAAAAATGACGTGCATATTGTTACTAAAATAATGCAAGGAAAAACTAAATAATTACTATTGATGTTACGCTCAGATTCTGTGGAAGACAACATGACTTAATTGAGCTATGGTCTCTTCATTATTATTTTCAAATCATGTTACTATTGATGTTATTGATGTTTGTTACTATTCCTTCCATTTTTATTTACTCCGTGTATTAGTTTTGGTCAAAGTCAAGTTTTGAAAACTTTGACAAAATTTATAGACAAAAATATTAACATGTATAATAACAAATCAATACCATTAGATTCATTATTGAATGTACTTTCACATCATATAGATTTGTTTCGGTAAATGTTTATGTTATTACTATAAACTTGGTCAAACTGAAGTTTTGACTTCAGTCAACTCTAATATACAGAGTAAATAAAAACGGAGGGAGTATTATTTTCTGAGCTATTGATGTTACTATTGAGATTGTTGGTTGCCATATGGTGTATTCATTATTATTAGGTAATATAGTTTGAGTCGTTTGCCACTTTGCTGGTTTATTTTTTGTGAAACAACAGAGTGACCTTGGTGAAGATGTTTTTTAATATGGGACACCGATGTGAAGATGAGCAGGGAACCCCTAGTCAGCGTTGTGAGCAATGCTTGCCAAACCGGCGCTCACGTGCGAGATCTTGTGGACCGACCCATTAGCATGAGCGCCAGCTTCCCTCTCGATCCGACGACAGCAGGATTGCTCATTCGATCGGTTCTCAAAAAATCGCTCGTTTGAAAAATAGTTCACAACTGTGAAAATATTTAATACTTTGGGAAAAAAAGTTCATCGAATTTGAAAAGAGTTCATCGATCTCAAAAAAGTTCATAGGATTTTTAAAAAAGTTCATCGAAATTTGAGAAAAAAATCATTGGATTTGAAAAAAGTTCATCAATTTTGAAAAAGTTCATTGATTTTCAAAAAAAATCAAATTTGGAAAAGGTTCATAAAATTTGAAAATAGTTCATCAAGTTTGGAAAAAGTTCGTCGAATTGAAAAAAACGTTCACGAATTTGAAAAAAAAATCCTCAAATTTAAGAAAAAAAAACCCAAGTAAAACCCTCTAAAACCTGAGTAACAAACAGGAAAAACCCGGTTTGGGAAGCTTCTAGAAGCTTCCCAAAACCAGACTTGTAGAAACTGGATACACAGAGTATAAAAAGGTGGAAAAAAGAAAATATTCATGTCGACCGCGATGGCCTAGTGGTCACTTGTCTCTATGTGGGAAGGTGGTGCGTGTTCGAACCCTAGCGTCGTACCATTTTTTGAAGTTTTAAACAAACACAACGAAGGCAAACTGGACCGGCCCAAGTGAGGCAAGGGGCATGCGCTGTAGGCGCCTGTTAGCAAAATTCCCTATAGGGCGCCTGTAGCGTCAAATAGGGTTTGCCAGATGAGCACCTTCATGTCGTAGTGTTGAATGTGTCCAGGCCAGCTGAGTTTTATGGCCCAAGCATAGTTGTGTTTTATGGCGAAATCACTAATTAACGAGTACACCTTTCAGGGATCACTCCCACCTCTTCAGGTTGCGACAAGTGGCGCACTACATGTGTGCCACTTGTCGCAACCTGAGAGTTTTCCCTTTTTTCGTAGATTCGTATTTTCAAAACGTTTTATCTCTTAAACCGTGCGTCCAAATATCTAACCGTTTTCACCGTTGGGTTCCTCGCGTCGAGATCTTCAAAACAAGATCACATGTTGATAAGTTTTGACGAAAAAAAATTTCACGACAAAACCGTGCCTCTCGCAATAGAAAGAAAAAACTGAAAACGTGTATTTTTCTCTTTCCGAGAGGCACTGTCGTGCCTCTCGCGAAGGCAAAACCATGCCTCTCGCGGAAGCAACACCGTGCCTCTCGTGAAAAAAAACAGAAAACGCGTTTTTCCCCTTTCCGAGAGGCACGGCCGTGCCTCTCGCGAAAGCAAAACCATGCCTCTGGCGGAAGCAAAACCACGTCTCTTGCAAAAAAAAAACAGAAAACACGTTTTTTCCCTTTCCGAGAGGCACGGCCGTGACTCTCGCGAAAACAAAACCGTGCCCCTCACGAAAAATAAAAAAACACGTTTTTTCCCTTTTCGAGAGCCACGGCCGTGCCTCTCGCGGAAACAAAACCGTGCCTCTCGCGAAAAAAAACAGAAAACACGTTGTTTCGCACAAAAAAAATTGGAAAAAAAAATCCGGCCAAAAGCTAAGAAAGACCGTTGAAAAACCGGAACACCAAAAATCAAAAATAAAACAATCTAAAAAGCCAAAAACGCGTGCGAAAAATAAAATAAAAAAACAAAATCCAAAGGGAATGCTCAGAGTGCAACACGTGGCTGCGGATGAGAACGCGCCAAGTGGCGGCACGTGGAAGTGATCGTTGGAAGGCTTGCGAGGGAGTACTCCCTAATTAGTTGCTCCCTCTAGACCCAGTACAATTGTGTTTCATGGGCCATTATTCTACATGAAATCATTAATTAAATAGACACTCTTCGCAAAGGTCACTCTCATCTTCTTAAAATATAAAAAACCTCTCATGATTGTGACAAGTGGCACACTGCATGTGTGTCACTTGTTGATAGATGTGAGTATTTCTTTTCTCATAGAATCGTTTATTCAAAAAAAATCCTCTTAAACTGTACGCTTAAATCTTTGAATTCATTGCGTCGAGATCTTCGGAACTAGACACCATGTTGATAGATTTCGGCGAACTTTTTTTGCTCCAAAAAACTGACGAAAACCCCGAAACCGGGAGCACTTTTTTTTCTCTTTTCAAATAGGCACAAGTGTGACTCTCGCAGAAGCTAATCCGTGCCTCCACGAGAAGTAAATATGTGCCTTTCACGAAAAAGAAAACACGTTCTTTTTTTCATTTTCTGTAGCGCATAGGTGTGTCTCTCGCGGAAGCAAATTCATACCATCATGAGAAGTAAATATGTGCCTCTTATGAAAGAAAAAATGTATTTTTTTCTCGCGGAGGCTAATCCGAGGCTTCACGAGAAATAAATACAGTATATGCCTATCGCAAAAAAACGTGTTTTGTTTCTTTACAGAGAGGCATAGTTGTGCCTCTCGCGGACGCAAATCCGTGTATCCATGAGAAGTAAATATGTTCTCCTTGTGAAGGAAAAAAATGCGTCTTTTTTTCCTTTTCAGAGAGACATGACTCTATGGCTGTACCTCTCGCGAAAGCAAATCTATGTCTTCACGGGAAGTAAATTTGTGCCTCTCACTTGAGGGAAAAACGCGTTTTTTCACGCAAACTTTTGTTTGAACTTTTTTGTAAGAAAACCAGGGAAAAGCCGAAAAAACTGAGAAAACTAAAAGTTGAAAATGCGTACAAAAATATCCAGAGGTAACGCCCAGCATATGAAACGTGGCGGCTGACGCGCTCTTAGCCCACCCAAAATGACCCTTGTGGGAGCTCCCAAGGGATGCTCGCTAATTAGTTGCGCTCTAGTTTGTGCACGTGCCACCACACGGAAAAATTCTAAATATACATATATATGAAATTATAGTTAAAGGGTACCACATGTGGGCGATGATATATATATATATATATATATATATATATTGCGACAATGGTCACGTCCCCCACATCGCTAGCGGCTACATGAGCCCTGGGCCAGCATGCGAGGATAATTTTCTTTTTTGCGTGGCGCACGCAGATACCTCCAACGAATGAAAGTCACAATTGTATGTGTGATATATTATATTTTTCCTTTTTAGTTTTCTCTTTCAGGTATGTTTTCTTTCTGGGGTTTTTCCGACTGAACATTTCTTATAATACAGTGATTTTTTGAAAACTCCAAATAATTGTTGGAAAAGTTATTAATTCTTTATTTTTAAATTATGAAGAATTTAAGAAACTGAATATCTTTTTTGATAAATTTGAGAAAATTCTAAAAAATTTAACATTTCGTGAAATTATGAACGTTTTTTTCAAATTCCAATCTTTTTTTTCTACAATCTCAACATATTCCTAAATGATGAACATTTTTGAACCCACGATCAATTTCGAAAGAACGTGATTTTTTTTAAATCCCCCAAAAAGTTCTAATAATATGAAAAAAATGAAATTCGAATCATTTTCAGAAAAATGAGATCATCTTTGTATTGTTTTAAAAAAATTGAAAACATGAACATTTCATTAAATACGTGAATGTTTTCTGAATTCCAAACATTTTTAGAAAATCAAAAAAATTAAAATTTCGAACATTTTTTTCTTAAACAGAAAAAACACAAAAAATAGAGGAAAAAATAAAAATACCAAAATAAAACGAGAAAACCCGATAAACCCACTTCAAGAACCTTCTAGAAGGTTCCCAAAATAGGCTAGGAACCTTCCACAAGATTCCAAAAACCGGTCTTTACCTTTCCAAGTGTTTAGGTGGTTTTTTGCTACGGTTCCTAATGGACCGGCCTATGTTCCTACGTCAATAGGAGATCAGAGTCTTAATACTCACAAGGCGTGATACATATCATTCCTCACCTCTTGTAAACTATCCCAAGCCGGGGCGCAAGGCCCAAATCCTTTATATACTTTACCAATATTGTACGTTTCTTCTATAATATAAGAAGGTGGCACGCTGGGCCGGCTCCCCTCCTGCCCCAAGCACATATGTCATATGAGAGTTTGCTAAAAAAATGCCATATGAGAGTTTAGGTGCATTTTTCTTCCATCGGTTCCTGTGAATGGGGGGGCTGGTGTTTGTCTTTTTTTTTCCAGATTTGGTTCGCGTCAATGAAATATCTCTTAAACGGAGCGTTCAAATTACAAACCGTTTTCACTGTTAAATACCTCACAACGCTACTTTGAAAATATATCTCATGTTAATAGGTTTTGATAAACTTTTTTTGAGACGAAACTTGTACTCCTTATTCCAGTTTACTTGTACTGTCTGTGATAGTGCGGCTATGCTCCCCATGCTAGTGCATTTGTAACTCCACATACAATGTACTTCTACTTCAGCGTGTAGATTATTAGTATCCCGGTGTGTAGTGAACTTGTACTTCGCGTCTAGTGCGCTTGTACTCTTCCGTGTAGTGTTATTGTACTCAGTTGTACACCCTGCCGCGGTGAAGTTGTACTCTCCAAGAAGCAACATGTACAACCCATTTTACTCTCATGCAACACAACTCGCAATCTCCGTGAAGATCAACTTGCCTTCACCCATGAAACACACTTATAACATCATGTAGTGCACATGTAGGGGGGCATATTGGGGCATCTCCCCCCTCCCAGCCAACGAGAAAAAACAGTGTATATCCCCTAATATTCAACTAGTGTGCTAGCTAAAATCAGCCCAAAGCATAAGTTGAAAATGTGAGCGACTGATCTGATATCCATGCCAGATACTTTTGGTAATTCCTCCTTTAGTGTCTTTTCTCTTACCGTAGAAGCACTCAAAATCGGAAGTGGCACCGCCTTGGAGTTCCATCGCATGTCAGTCTTAATGGACCCTTGGAGTTGCCCTTCTTCTTGGACTTACTATTCTTCTTAAAGTTGGTTGTTTTATTCACCATCATCACATAGTTGGCTTCCTTCCGGATTCCACTCTCAGTAATTTAAGAATGGTGAAAAAAATCATCCGTTGATTTACTCATCCCATTCATGTTTTAGTTCATGATGAAGCCATTATAGCTTGGAGAGAGGGAAGTGAGAACAAGATCAGTGCCCAAGTCTATGAGGGTTGGAAGACCTAGTGCATCCAACCTTTGCATGTACCGAACCAATATGAGCATGTGTCGACTCACTATACTTCCGCCAACCATCTTGCATTCAAATAAGGTATTCGATATGGCATATCTTTTAGACCTTGCTTGTTATGAAACGAACCTTTCAACTCATGGATTATATCATAAGCACCTCAATTCTCAAAACTCTTTTGAAGATATGGTTCCATGGAGGCAAGCATTATGCACTATACAGCAATGGAATCATCGCTATTGGATTAATACATATGGATTTCATGTTTCCTTGTGCTAGAGGGGACGTCACTGAGAGTTTTTAATAGGACATGTCCTTCTTGGCACTCTCGAGGACAATTATCACATTACGGTACCCTTCCATAAAGATTTTACCAGATGTATTAAGTTTTTATTCCTCAAGCAACATGCCTAGTTGGAAGGTGGCATTAAGTTCCATTCTACAAACACAATTCAAATACACTTTAGATATTATTCATGATTAATGCAACTCAAATGAACAGAATATGTTCCCAAACCAATATTCCTCATAATTGGTTATTAATGATTCAAGCTCCATGACTCACTTTCTCTGCTAATGATGTGACTGTTGGGGAACGTTGCATGGGAAACAAAAAAATTCCTACGCACACGCAAGATCTATCCATGGTGATGAGCATCTACGAGAGGGAGAGTGGATCTACATACCCTTGTAGATCACTAAGTGGGAAGCGTTAAGAAACGCGGTTGATGTAGTCGAACGTCTTCGCGATCCAAATCGCCGAGCATCCCGCGATCCAATCACGATCTAGTACCGAACAGACGGCACCTCCGCGTTCAGCACAAGTACAGCTCGATGACGATCTCCGCCTTCTTGATCCAGCAAGAGGGAGCAGAGAGGTAGATGAGTTCTCCGACAGCGCGACGGCGCGGCGGCGGTGGTGGTGGAACTATTCCAGCAGGGCTTCGCCTAAGTACTGCTGAAAACTAGAGGACTTGATCTATTGGGGAGAGAGGGCTGCACCGTGGCTTAGGGTTTTCTGGTGCGGCTGCCCTCTCTCCCCTCCAGTATATATAGGAGGAAGGGGAGGGAGGCCGGTGCCCCTAGGGCTGCCCCTAGGTGCGGCCGAAGTGGGAGAGGTGGAGGAGTCCTACTCCAATCCAACTCCAAGTAGGATTCCACTTCCACTTGTTTTTCCTTATCTCCACTTGGACTTTCCCACCCCTAGCCGCATGGGCCTTGTTGGGGGGGGGGGGGGTCGGCCAGCCCACTAGGGGCTGGTTCACCTCCTCCCACAGTCCATGAGGCCCTTTGGGCGAGAGGCCCCTCCCGATGGTCACCCGGTACCCTCCCGACTCTCCCGGTACACTACCGAAGTACCCGAAACTTTTTCGGTGACCAAACGGGACTTCCTATATATGTCACAGAACAGAGTCATCGGGTTTTGTGTACTAGGCACTACTCCAAGATCTGTCATGAACTCCTTCATCCAGACACCTTCCTTCGCCGCCTCTGAGGCAGCGATGTACTCCGCTTCGCATGTAGAATCAGCTACCACGCTTTGCTTGGAATTGCACCAGCTTACCGCACCCCATTAAGAATAAATACGTATTCGGTTTGAGACTTAGAGTCATTCGGATCAGTGTCAAAGCTTGCATCGACGTAACCCTTTACGACGAGCTCTTGATCACCTCCATAAACGAGAAACATGTCCTTCGTCCTTTTCAGGTACTTCAGGATATTCTTGACTGCCGTCCAGTGTTCCATTCCTGGATCACTTTGAAACCTTCCGGCAATACTTATGGCAAGGCTAACATCGGGTCTTGTGCACAGCATTGCATACATGATAGAGCCTATGGCTGAAGCATAGGGGACGACACTCATCTTTTCTCTATCTTCTGCAGTCACTGGGCATTGAGTCTTACTCAACTTCACACCTTGCAATACAGGCAAGAACCCCTTCTTGGACTGATCCATTTTGAACTTCTTCAAAACTTTGTCAAGGTATGTGCTCTGTGAAAGTCCTATTAAGCGTCTCGATCTATCTCTATAGATCTTGATGCCTAATATGAAAGCAGCTTCTCCTAGGTTCTTCATTGAAAAACTCTTGTTCAAATATTCCTTCACGCTTTCCAACATTTCTATATTGTTTCCAATCAGCAATATGTCATCCACATATAATATTGGAAACGCTATAGAGCTCCCACTCACTTTCTTGTAAATACAAGCTTCTCCGTAAACTTGCATAAACCCGAACGCTTTGATCACCTAATCAAAGCGAAGATTCCAACTCCGAGATGCTTGCACCAGTCCATAAATGGATCGCTGGAGTTTGCAAACTATGTCAGCATTCTCTGGATCGACAAAACCTTCTGGTAGCATCATATACAACTCTTCCTTAAGGAAACCGTTAAGGAACGCTGTTTTGACATCCATCTGCCAAATTTCATAATCGAAAAAGGCAGCTATTGCTAACATGATTCTGACGGACTTAAGCATCGCTACGGGTGAGAAGGTCTCATCGTAGTCAACTCCTTGAACTTGCGAAAAACCCTTTGCCACAAGTCGAGCTTTATAGACGGTGACATTACCGTCCGCGTCCGTCTTCCTCTTAAAGATCCATTTGTTCTGAATGGCCTTTCGGCCTTCAGGTAATACTTCCAAAGCCCATACTTTGTTTTCATACATGGATCGCATCTCGGATTTCATGGCCTCTAACCATTTCTCGGAATCCGGGCCCATCATCGCTTCTCCATAGCTCGTAGGTTCATCGTTGTCCAACAACATGACCTCTAAGACAGGGTTGCCGTACCACTCAGGAGCAGTACGCGTCCTTGTCGTCCTACGAGGTTCGATAGCAATTTGATCCGAAGCTTCATGATCATCATCATTAACTTCCTCTTCAACCAATGTAGGCTCTGCAGAAACATCTTTCTGCGTTGTGCTACTCTCTGGTTGAAGTAAAGGTTCAACAACCTCATCAAGTTCTATCTTCCTCCCACTCAATTCTTTCGAGAGAAACTCTTTCTCAACAAATGTTCCGTTTTTAGCGACAAACACTTTGCCTTCGGATCTGAGATAGAAGGTATACCCAACTGTCTCTTTTGGGTATCCTATGAAGATGCATTTCTCCGCTTTGGGTTCCATCTTTTCACGCTGAAGATTTTTGACATAAATATCACATCCCCAAACTTTAAGAAATGACAACTTTGGCTTCTTGCCAAACCATAGTTCATATGGCGTCGTCTCAACGGATTTCGATGGTGCCCTATTTAAAGTGAATGCAGCTGTCTCTAATGCATAACCCCAAAACGATAGTGGCAAATCGGCAAGAGACATCATAGATCGCACCATATCCAATAAGGTTCGATTACGACGTTCGGACACACCATTACGCTGTGTAGTTCCAGGCGATGTCAATTGTGAAACAATTCCACACAGTCTTAAGTGACTGCCAAACTCATAACTCAGATATTCTCCTCCTCGATTAGATCGTAGGAATTTAATCTTCTTGTTACGATGATTCTCAACTTCACTCTGAAATTGCTTGAACTTTTCAAACGTTTCAGACTTGTGTTTCATTAAGTAAATATACCCATATCTACTTAAGTCATCAGTGAAGGTGAGAAAATAACGATATCCACCACGCGCCTCAATGCTCATCAGACCGCACACATCAGTATGTATGATCTCCAACAAGTCACTTGCCCGTTCCATTGTTCCAGAGAACGGGGTCTTAGTCATCTTGCCCATGAGGCATGGTTCACATGTGTCAAGTGATTCAAAATCAAGTGACTCCAAAAGTCCATCAGCATGGAGCTTCTTCATGCGTTTTACACCAATATGACCTAAACGGCAGTGCCACAAGAAAGTGGTACTATCATTATCATTTCTACATCTTTTGGCATCAATGTTATGAACATGTGTATCATCACTATCGAGATTCAATAAGAATAAACCCCTCACATTGGGTGCATGACCATAAAAGATATCACTCATATAAATAGATCAACCATTATTCTCTGATTTAAATGAGTAACCGTCTCGCAATAAACAAGATCCAGATATAATGTTCATGCTTAACGCAGGCACTAAATAACAATTATTCATGTTCATCACTAATCCCGATGGTAATCGAAGAGCGAGCGTGCCGACGGCGATCACATCAACCTTGGAACCATTTCACACGCGCATCGTCCCTTCGTCCTTTGCCAGCCTCCGTCTATTCTGCAGTTCCTGTTTTGAGTTGCAAATGTGAGCAACCGCACCGGTATCAAATACCCAGGCACTACAACGAGAGTTGGTAAGGTACACATCAATAACATGTATATCATATATACCTTGTTTGTTGTTGGCCGCCTTCTTGTCAGCCAAATACTTGGGGCAGTTCCGCTTCCAGTGACCAGTTCCCTTGCAATGAAAGCACTCAGTTTCTGGCTTGGGTCCAGCCTTGGGTTTCTTCACGGGAGGGGCAACTGCTTTGCCAGTCTTCTTGGAGTTACCCTTCTTACCCTTGCCATTTTTCTTGAAACTAGTGGTTTTATTGACCATCAACACTTGATGCTCCTTCTGAATCTCAGACTCAGCGACTTTCAACATCGCAAACAGCTCGGCGACTGACTTGTTCATTCCGTGCATCTAATAGTTCAACACGAAGCTCTTGTAGCTAGGTGGCAATGATTGAAGAACTCTGTCAGTGATCGGCTCTGCTGGAAGGGGCATCCCCAATTCAGCTAGACGTGTGGAATACCCAGACATTTTGAGTATGTGTTCGCTGACAGACCCATTCTCCTCCATCTTGCAGGCATAGAACTTATCGGAGGTCTCATACCTCTCGATCCGGGCATTCTTCTGAAAGATAAACTTCAACTCTAGGAACATATCATATGCTCCATGACGTTCAAAACGTCTTTGAAGTCCCGGTTCTAAGCCATACAACATTGCACATTGAACAATTGAGTAATCATCAGAACGAGCCTGCCAGGCGTTCACAACGTCTGGAGACTCAACTGAAGCGAGTGGATCACCAAGCGGTGCATCAAGGACATAACCCTTTTGGGAAGCCGTAAGGATAATCCTCAGATTACGGGCCCAGTCCACAAAGTTACTTCCATCATCTTTCAACTTAGCTTTCTCTAGGAACACATTAAAATTCAGGGGTTCTACTGCACGAGCCATGATCTACAACATAAATTTTGCAAAAACAACTTAGACTATTGTTCAAGATAATGAGTTTAGTTAATCATATTACTTAAAAACTCCCACTCAAATTGACATCCCTCCGGTCATTTGAGTGTCACATGATCCAAATCCACCAACTCAAGTCCGATCATCATGTGAGTTGAGGTGGTTTCAATGCTGAACATCTTCATGTTGATCATATCTACTATATGACTCATGTTCGAGCTTTCGGTATCTTGTGTTCCGAGGCCATGTCTGTACATGCTAGGCTCGTCAAGTTTAACCCGAGTGTTCCGCACGTGCAACACTGGCTTGCACCTGTTGTATGCGAACGTAGAGTCTATCACACCCGATCATCACGTGGTGTCTCGAAATGACGAACTTTTGCAACGGTGCACACTCAGGGAGAACACAATTTATCTTGAAATTTAAGTGAGGGATCACCTTATAATGCTACCATCGTCCTAACCAAAATAAAATGCATAAAAGGATTAACATCACATGCAAATCATAAGTGACATGATATGGCCATGAACTTGTGCTTTTGATCTCCATCTCCAAACCACCGGCATGATCTCCATCGTCACCGGCATGACACCATGATCCCATCATCTTGATTTCCATCAACGTGTCGCCATGAGGTTGTCGCGCCGACTGTTGCTTCCACGACTATTGCTAACTCATAGCGATAAAGTAAAGCAAAACGGCGAAAATAATTAAAGACAACCCTATGGCTCCTGCCGGTTGCCGTACTCATCGACATGCAAGTCGTGATATTCTATACAATACATGATCATCTCATACATCACATATATCTCATCATGTAATTGGCCATATCTCATCATAACATACCCTGCAAAAACAAGTTAGACGTCCTCTAATTGTTGTTGCATGTTTTACGTGGCTGCTACGGGTATCTAGCAAGAACAATTCTTACCTACGCAAAAACCACAATGGTGATACAAAAATTGCTATTCAACCTTCTCAAGGACCGCCTTTGTCAAATCCGATCCGACTAAAGTGGGAGGAACAGACACCCGCCAACCATCTTTATGCAACGAAGTTACATGTCAGTTGATGGAACCGGTCTCTCGTAAGCGTACGAGTAATGTTGGTCCGGGCCGCTTCATCCCACAATACCGCCGAATCAATAAAAGACCAAGGGAGGAAGCAATCTGAATATCAACGCCCACAAACTCCTTTGTGTTCTACTCATGATCTCATCTACACATAGACCTGGCTCAGATGCCACTGTTGGGGAACGTTGCATGGGAAACAAAAAATTTCCTACGCACACGCAAGATCTATCCATGGTGATGAGCATCTATGAGAGGGAGAGTGGATCTACATACCCTTGTAGATCGCTAAGCGGGAAGCGTTAAGAAACGCGGTTGATGTAGTCGAACGTCTTCGTGATCCAAATCGCCGAGCATCCCGCGATCCAATCACGATCTAGTACTGAACGGATGGCACCTCCGCGTTCAGCACACGTACAGCTAGATGACGATCTCCGCCTTCTTGATCCAGCAAGAGGGAGCGGAGAGGTAGATGAGTTCTCCGGCAGCGCGACGGCGCGGCCGCGGCGGTGGTGGAACTATTCCAGCAGGGCTTCGCCTAAGCACTGCTGAAAACTAGAGGACTTGATCTATTGGGGAGAGAGGGCTGCACCGTGGCTTAGGGTTTTCTGGTGCGGCTGCCCTCTCTCCCCTCCAATATATATAGGAGGAAGGGGAGGGAGGCCGGCGCCCCTAGGGCTGCCCCTAGGTGTGGCCGAAGTGGGAGAGGTGGTGGAGTCCTACTCCAATCCTACTCCAAGTAGGATTCCAATCCTACTCCAAGTAGAATTCCTCAATAACCAATAGCAGGACCTGGATGCCCATATTGGTTCCTACATATTCTACGAAGATCTTTATTGGTTGAACCTCTATGTCAAGGATTCAGTTAATCTCGTATGTTGTTCCCTTTGTTCTTCGGTATGTTACTTGCCCGAGATTCGATCGTCGGTATCTCTATACCTAGTTCAATCTCGTTACCGGCAAGTCTCTTTACTCGTTCCGTAATACAAGATCCCGTGGCTAACACTTTAGTCACATTGCTTGCAAGGCTTGTTGTGATGTTGTATTACCGAGTGGGCCCCGAGATACCTCTCCGTCACACGGAGTAACAAATCCCAGTCTTGATCCACGCCCACTCAATAGACACCCTCGGAGATACCTGTAGAGCATCTTAATAGTCACCCAGTTACGTTGCGACGTTTGATACACACAAGGTACTCCTCCGGTGTCAGTGAGTTGCATGATCTCATGGTCATAGGAACAGGTACTTGACATGCAAAAAACTATAGCAATAAACTGACACGATCATATGCTACGTTCATAGTTTGGGTCTTGTGCATCACATCATTCTCCTAATGATGTGATCCTATTATCAAATGACATCTCATGTTTATGGCTAGGAAACCTTGACCATCTTTGATCAACAGCCTAGTCCACTAGAGGCATACTGGGGACACAGTGTTGTCTATGTATCCACACATGTATCAGTGTTTCCAATTAATACAATTATAGCATGGATAATAAACGATTATCATGAACAAGGAAATATAATAATAACTACTTTTATTATTGCCTCTAGGGCATATTTCCAACAGTCTCACACTTGCACTAGAGTCAATAATCTAGCTCACATCACTATGTGATTTACATTGTAATGAATCTAACACCCATACAGTTCTGGTGTTGATCATGTTTAGCCCTTGGAAGAGGTTTAGTCATCAACTCAATCTAATTGTCCTCGATGTGCATCACCTCACTCTTAGAGTCGTCGCTCAAAGACAACTGTGAGTCATAAAAACTCATCTATCATCGTCTCAATGTACACAATTTGCAAATTTGATGTCATATACATGAATCTATGAGGCGCTAGACTAGTGTACATGAATAAATTTTGGAAAGGATAGCCAGATAACACCCTGAGATTGGGCGTAGGAGATGTTGAATGGACACTGAGGGAGATGGAGTTAGCGATGAAGGACGGTCGACATGTGATACCGCCCTCCTCAGCAAGCCGGGGGAGGGTTGGATCAACAACAAAGAGATGGACACATCGACCTCCCATGGTGCAACCAAGGTGGTGGTCCTAACGATGATTAGAAGATGCGGGGCCATGGATAAGTGTCCTAGGTTGAGAAACGGCTCAACAAAGGTGAGCAAGGTCAAAAGTCAACAGTCCAACAGGCCAATGTGGCAGAAAATGGCGGCAGTGCAAGGATGTGAGTGGTGACGGAATGAGGCATGTGTTGTGAAAGGTTCGTGGCACAAGTATTTGATGTATGAGGGAAGTGCTATATTGCCTCACGAAACCACCAAACATGAAGGCTCACGGGCTCAATTTAGTGCAACTTATAAAATATACTTACTCCATTCACTATTATAAGATGTTATATCTTTATTTTCGAAATCAGATGCATGCTAACACCTTTTAGTGTGTTTGTTCACTCATTTCAGTTCGTATGTAGTGCATATTGAAATATACAACACATTTTATAATAGTGAATGGATGGAGTATAATGATTGAGCATGGGATGGTCAATCTGCTAGACCGGCATTTTTGTAGAAAATAGTCATGCATACAATTATAAAGATGATCGTCTCAATATGGAAACTCTGTTAGAGTTGCTCTAAAATATGGCGACTCTAATCGCCTCAGCAGATCCTAGAAACATAGAAAGAGCATTCCATATGTGTTTTGGTAGGAGCGGTTTTGTCGACTATGCTAGAGTTGCTCTAACCAGCTGCAAGTAGCGTCAACAAGTGGTTTACCAACACACAGAGTAAATCGGATATGAACAATTCACATCATTATCTTAGAATACATATGGTTTTGTAAAAAGGGATTACTTTTGCTAAAATTTGTGAGAAATTCAGAATTGCAGCGTGGCCAGATTATGATTTGATTTGAGGTGTCTATAAGTTCGTTTTCGTAAGAGAAGGTAGAAGGCAAATTTTGAACATTTTTTGATAAATAAACAGAAAAGAAAAAACACAAAATAATTACAAAAATATAATCGATAAAACAGTAAAAGAAAAAACCTCTTCAGGAACCTTCTAGAAGTTCCTAAAACAGGTCAGAAACCTTCCAAAGGATTCCTAAAACTGGCATTAACTTTTTCTAGCATTTCGGTGCTTCTGACTTCGGTTCTTAATGAACCGGCCCATATTCCTAAGCTTGTAGGCCATCGGAGTCTTAACACTTACAAAGGATGATACATATCATTTATGACATCTTCTAAACTTACCCCAAACACATATGCCATACGAGAGTTTAGGTGAATTTTTCTCCCATCGGCTGGAAGGGGTGGAAGGGCTGGTGTGTGACTGTTTTTGTAGATTTGGTTTCCTTAAATGAAATATCTCCTAAACTGAGCATTCAAATTAGAAACCATTTTCACGGTTGCATGCCCCAAAATGATACTTTGAAATTGTATCTTATGTTAATGGGTTTTGATGATTTTTTGGGACGAAACTTGAACTCCTTATTGCAGTTTACTTGTACTTTTTATTGTGGTATGGTTGTGCTCTTGATGCTAGTGCATTTGTACTCCACGCGCAACATGTTTCTACGTCACGTGTAGTGTTTTAGTATCCCGATGTGCAGTGAAGTTGAATTTCGCGTCTAGTGCACCTATACTCGCATGTGTAGCGTGATTGTACTACAAGAGTAAGTTAGCGGCACTTCCTGGTGCGGTGGAGTTGTACTCTCTATTAGCAACATGTACTTCCTCTACAACCCATTTCTACTCTCATGCAACACAACTCGTAATCTCCGCTTAAATCAACTTGCCTTCTCCTTTTTGTTTGAGGTAAATCAACTTGCCTTCTCCCATGCAACACAACTGGAACATCTTGTAGTGGACATATAGGGGCCATACTGGGACATTTCCCACATGAGAAAAACGGTGTATATCATCTAATATTTAGTTTGTTTGGCCTGTTATAATCAGCACAATGCATATTATCTTGCCCCCCTCCAGCCCACTGAGCTCCCATGGTTTCGGTCAAAAATTTGCCACTGTTCCTACTACACACTGAGAAGCACATGTTGCACAAACTAAGCGGTACATAGAAAAACAAGGGAAAAACAAAATTTAGAAAAATAGAAAAACTAAACAAATGAGAGTAAAGATCATATAAAAAAGAGTAGAGACATGAGGAGCAACACCTGGCTAGCTCCTAGGCTCAAACGTGAGAGCACTAGCGAGTTGTGCACCAATTACACAACTCTTCAGAAGGTCGCTAAACCCATAACTCAAATATTCCCCTCCGCGATAGGAGATCAAAAACTTGATTTTGTTATTGCAATAACTTCCTACTTCATGTTGAGATTCTTTGAACTTTCAAAGGTTTTAAACATATGTACCATCAAACCAATATAAAATCAAATCATCCTTGAAGGTAATGAAGTAGAGGAATCCGCCACGTGCAGATATGCTCATTGGACCACATACATGTATATGTATGATCTCAGACAAGCCAATCGTCCATTCCACATGTCCTGTGAACATTGTAAATCATTTACCCATAGACATGGCTCACAAGTTTCAAATGATTAATAGTAAAATGACTCCAAAATTCAATCACTATGAACTTTATTTATGGCCTTCTTGCCCCAAATGAAATGCCACAGATAAGTGTATTCAGGTCATTTATATTGTGATGTTTAGTGTCAATGTTATGGACGTGTGAATCACCACCAAGATTCATAATAACTAACCCATTTATAATGAGAGTATGACCACAAAAGATATTGTCCATATAAATCAAACAACCATTATTCCCAAATTTAAATGAATAAATGTCTTGCAACAAACATGATACAAACATAATGTGCTTGCTTCAGCCTGAAACATAGTAAAAATTACTAAATCTACAATGAATCATGAAGATAGATGGAAGAGGTAGAACAATGACGATGATCACACATACTTTTACTCCGTGCCTCACTCGCATCATCACCTCATCCCCTGCTTGTCTCCTAAGCCTCTATTGTTCTTCCATTGAGTTGAAAATGTGAGCAACCGATACGACATCAAATAACCAGGACCTATAGTGTTGATCAACAAGAAATACATCAATAACATGTATGACACTCATACCTAAGCTCGAATTTTCAGACTTCTTCTTCTCTGCCACATACTCTTTGCAGTTCAACTTTTGTTGTCCTTTCTCTTATAGAAGACACACTCAATATGAAAAGTGGAGCCGCCTTGGAGTTCCTTGGTGTGTCAGTCTTACTAGAACCATTGGACTTGCCCTTCTTCTTGTCCTAACTCTTCTTCTTGAAGTTGCTTGTTTTATTCACTATCATCACATGATTGGCGTCCTTCCGGATTCCACTCTTAGCAATTTTAAAGAATGGTGAAACATTCATCCGTTGATCCGCACCTTTCATGATTTAATTCATGGTGAATACATTATAGCTTGGATGAAGGTAAGTGAGAACAAGATTAGTGCCAACTCTAGGGGAGTTGGAAAACCTAGTGCATCCAACCTTTGCATGTACCCAGCCAATCAGAGCACATGCAGACTCACTGAATTGCCCTCATCCATCTTGCATTCAAATACAACATTAGATATGTCATATCTTTGAGTTCTTGCTTTGTTTCTGAAAGAAACCTTTCAGCTCATGCATTATCTCATAAGCACCCCAATTCTCAAAAAACTTTTGAAGACCGGGTTCCATGGAGGAAAGCATTACACACTGTAATGGAATCATCGCTATTGGATTGATATATTATGGGTTTCATCTTGCTTGTGGTAGAGGGGAGGGAACCAAGAGTTTTTCATAGGACATAGTCCTTCTTGGCACTTCTAGCACTTCTAAGGACAATCCTCACATCACGGTACCATTCCATAAGGTTATTACCAGATGTATTCAATTATCCTTCCTGAAGCAACACACCTAATTGGAAGGTGGGATTAAGTTCCATTGATCTTCAACGAAAATTTAAATACACTTTAGATATAGTTCATTATTAGTGCAACTCAAATTAACACTTAATCAGAATATGATCCCAAACCAATATCCCTCATAATTGATTATTAGTGATTCAAGATACATGACTCACTTACTCTTCTAATGATGGGACATCTCCGATGATGAAATAATGAGACCGGTAGGTCAACATACAAATTGTATCCCATATGACTCTTTTCACTACAAAATGATTTTTTTTGTGACGGGTCAATTGTGTCGTATAAAAATGATTTTTTTTACAAAAATGGGCTCGTGGAAGGTTTTCAGTGCCATAACATCCGTCAATAAAGTGCCATCACAAAAACTAAATTGCCAATTATACCAGTTTTCCCATCACCTAAGATCGTATCTTCGGTGACAATTCTTGTTGTGTCACTGAAGACAATTTTCAGTGATGGTACCGATGATTAGTAATGGTGAAGACTTCCTCTTCGTCCTGGTTGCCGCTATCCATTGAGAAACCATCAAGACAATCTCATTGTTATCAACATCCACAACCTCACCCTCCGACTCATAGCTCGAAGAAGAAAATGGGCCATAAAAACTCATCTATCAACGTCTCCATCTACACAATTTGCAAATCCTATTTCATACACATGAATTTGTGATGCGCTAGACTAGTGTACATGAATAAATTTTGGAAAATTACCTTCGGGGAAGTCAAAGAGCGCCTTGAGGTTGGGCAGTGGGGAGGTTGCACGAATGACATGTGAGGTGTAGTTAGCGATGGAAGATGGTAGTCATGTGATACCGCCCTCCTCGTCAAGATAGGGAATGCTAGATTGACGGCAAAGAGATGGCCACACCGAATTTCCATGGCGTAACCATGGCGGTGGTTGTCTTGAAAATGAGAATAAGACGTTGGGCCCCGCTGAAGTGTGCTAAGTCCAGGAACGGCTCAACAGAGGCGAGCGAGGTCACATCACAACGGTTCCGGAGGCAGAGGTGGAAGCGGATGGCGGCGACGCATGGATATCAGTGGCGGTGGAATGTGGCATACCACCTGAAAGGTTCGTGGAACAAATATTTCGATGTAAGAAGGAAGTCCTATATTGCCTCACCCAACCACAAAACATGAAGGCTCATGGGCTGAATTTAGAGTAGCTTCTAAAATATACTTCCTCCATTCACTATTATTAGACATTCTAACTTTTTTCTAAATTAAATGTATGTAGACACATTTTAGTGTGTTTGTTCACTCATTTCAGTTTGTTTGTTGTACATATTGAAATATACAAAATATCTTATAATAGCAAACAGAGGAAGTATAATGATTGTGTATGGGATGGTCAATCTGCTAGACTCGCATTTCTGCCCAAATCCATCGTACCGACAATTATAAAGTCGAACATGTCAATATGGCGAATCTGTTAGAGTTGTTGTAAAATATGGCAACTCTATATTTACAATCGCCTCAGTAGCTCCTAAAACATAGAAATCGTTATCTATAAGCGTTTTGCCAAGAGCAGTTCTATCGACTCTACTAGAGTTGCTCTAACCACCAGGTGTGAGTAGTGTGGACAAGTGGATTAGAAACATACGAGTTTAGAGCATCTACAACCGGACCCCGTATCCGCCCAGACGCCCGGCCGAGTTGCCCGAACGCAAAATTTCGACCCAGCTACTCGGCCCATATCTGAGGAGCGTATGGCGACGCTAGAACGCATCCGCCACATTGGACTGACCGCAAGGGCCCGCACCAAAACACATATCTTCGCTCCCTCCTTGCCCGACCAACCCTCTTCCTCTTATATTTTCTCTCTTGTCTTCACAGCTTCCACCGTAGTTCCACCGCTATAGTTGCTCCATTGTTGTTCCCAACCGACAGCTTTTCCACGGTGGCACCAACCGACACTGCATCCAACCGTTCCCCAGTCAGTCAAAATCACCGCCACCAGACGCCACCCCGGTACGTCCAAGTCCTCCGGATATACACCTCGTGCTCTATGTGTTTAACGAAATGTCCGATCTATTATTTTTATTCATTTGGTCACTTCTAGATCACCGATGGGTTCGTCGTCGTCCTGGAATGATGGCTATAAAACACCGACCTTGACGAATTCATATTCGATGAGTCAATCGATATTCGTCAGATTCGGACAACAGAGATGCTCAAATGATAATGATGATGACCATCCAAGAGGAGATGGAGAAGGCCGAGGAGCACGTACTCAACTTAAGGGGTTCCATAAAGGGCTAGAGACTTATTCCCCGGGATAGGATTTCCAGTGCATGGCTTTTATACACGGACTATGCTACTTCCGTAGCTGTTGGATTTTCCTTGAAGAGGACAGGACAAAGCAGTATAGTAGCTTATAGTATTTCGCTCAGTTAAGAACCAAGGTTATCAAACCAATAGGAGACACCACACTGATAACATCAACAACACATGCACAAACACAAAGAAAATGTGTGAGTAGCTTACCAAAGACCTACAGGTCCATAGTAATTAGCTAGATGGCTTTTTCTTTCTCTTTGATCTTTAATACCATGTTCTCTTTGGAGATCTATACGATATAATCTTCTTTCGCGGTGTGTTTGTTGGGATCCGATGAATTGTGGGTTTATGATAATGTTATTTATTTAAAGTAATTGATTATATTCTAAACTTTCTTGTGTGCGATTTATATAGCTATTTAATGTTTTTCGACTATGGGTTTTATTTGGCCACGTTGATCTATCGATCTCCAGTGGAAGTGGTGCATGTCTACTCCTAAAGGGGGAGTCCGTAGGTCGTTTGGTTGGTTCGCACACAATCCTTACTGTGAAAATAGTTTGGAAACTGAGTGCCAAATCAATTTACAAATCAAGTCATTAATGTAATTAATTACCAGATTGTTAATTACGTTTGCAACTAATTGGATCCATTTAAATAGGGATTTTTAGCACGGAATCAATTTGAAAACTAAGTAATTAATGCAATTAATTAATTAAACAAACAGTTAATTAGGCCTATAGATAATTAGAATTAGTAACTATTTCCAGTTATGAAGGAAATTAGTTAATTAGGTAGGTAGTCAATTCAGCATCTAGATAATTAGGTTGATAGTTAGTTACTTCTGGAATTAATTAATTAGGCATACAGTTAATCGTGTCCAACCAATTTGAAAGCGCTCATGGGTGAGGACGGCTAGCAGATTCTCGCCGATTTTGGCGACTACCAGCGGGCTCTCAATGACATGGCCAACGAGCACTTTCAAATATGGATAACAACAACCACCATGCGCTTCCGACATGGGCGGCCAAGAGTTCGGTAAGATGGATGATGACCCTGCTCTGCATGACGTCCATACACCCACGATTGCAGAAATGTTCGCTGGTGGGTTCAATAGGCGCTTGACGACGACGACCAAGCACTGACGGTCGAGGGCTCTGACCACCCCTTAAAGGACGACGATGAAAATACTTTGGAAACCAAGTATCAAATCAATTTGCAAATCAAGCCATTATGCAATTAATTAACATATTGTTAATGATTTGTAGAATTGATTAGATCCATTTTAAATAGGGATTTTTCATGCAAAATCAATTTGAAAATGGAATCGTTAATGTAATTAATAAATTAGGTAGCCAATTAATTAGGCATGTACATAATGAGAAGTAATAATCTTTACTCTTGAAGGGGTAGTTGTTAGTTTCTTCTCACATGTTTATTCTCATCTATTTTTTTGCCTCACCTCTCGTCACCCCACTAGATTTTCTCTCTCCCAACTAAAATCCAAATCCCATTAAAGAGGAGATCCTGTTTCGTGCTTGCTTTGATAGTTGCTGATTCAGAAGTAATAGGTAATTAATAATGCAGAGATCGCATCATATATGTAGGATCAACTTACTAAAAGGCAGACATAAGATTTTTCCCAATAACTTTCCAAAGCAAAATCAGATATTACTCAATAATAAATCGCTAATCCCACGCTCTATGCCATTTATTATTATCATTCTGTATTACTAATTAACAATCATGAGTTTCCTAATACAACAAAAATAACATATATTTTTCCTTATGGGCGTACACATCCGTGTGCTCCTGTAGAAGGATGTCGTGTGCGACACCATGGAGGACGCCATGGTTGGGCCTGACGCCGACGTGATGTGCTTGAGAATGCTAGGGCGTGGAGCACGACGTCGAGGATAGTCGTGGCGGAAGGTGGGTCGTCGAACCGCCACGTACATGTGTTTGGGGACACGGTCATAGTATATTTCTTGTCAGTCATACAAAGAGCGAGACAGGCAATATTCTCAAATTAAGTGTGTCCATTCAAATGTCAAGAAATTTGAAGTAGGGATTTTTCCCAATTAGGCACATAATTAATTGATTTGGTTGACAGTTAATTAGGCATGCATAGAATTAGGTAGACTGCTAATTATTTGTGTAATTAATTAGGCAGTTAATCACGCCGAATAAATTTTAAAGTGCTCGTGGGCAAGGATGGTCAACAGCCTCTCAGCGATATGGCCGACCACCGCCTGCCAACAGGGACAACGGCCACTGATACATCTCCGACGTATCTATAATTTTTGGGATAATTAATCTCATGCCCCTAGTTGGGTCCCACTCGGCAGTTTTACCCCTACTTTCCAAAAACCCTCGGTTCTGCCCAAGCCACTTTGCTCCTCTTATGATTTTGCACTTTGACCGTTTGCTCGTCACTTTGGAAACTTCATAACAAATTCATACTAACTCAAAAAATACAAATAAGATATCAAATGTTCAGAAAAATAACACCTACATGTGCATGTCTTTTGATTTCTTTACAAAAGCGTTGGAAAACCTCCATCTCAGTTTGAGCTCATATGATCTCAAGATGAACAATAAACTCTGGAAAAAATTCAAAACAAATTCAGAAAAATAAAAAAAATTGCGGCAAACAGTGACCAATGGCCAGAGTGCTTGCCAAATTTCATTGGGGAATGGAATTTGTGGAAGTCGTGGCAAAAAGGACAATATAGATGCTCCAAAACAAAAGTATTTTGGAGTGGTGATTTCGTTTTTTTGCCACGACTTCCATGAATGGCATTCCCGCATGAAACTTGGCAAGTACTCAAAACATTGGTCAATGTTTGCCACCAAAAAAATTGGAATTTTTTTAATTTTTCTTCATTTTTTTGGATTTTACTGTTCATGTCGAGATCATATGAGCACAGACTGAGATGAGGACTTTCCAAAACATTTGTCATGGATGCAAATGACATGCACATATAGGTCATGTTTTTAGGGACATTTTGTTATCTTATTTTTATTTTTCTGAGTTAGTATGAATTAGTTATGAAGTTTTCAAAGTGTCAGTCAAACGGTCAAAGGGCAAAAGCATAAGAGGAGCGAAGTGGCTTGGGCAGAACCGAGGGTTGTTGGAAACTAGGGGTAAAACTACCGATTGGGACCCAACTAGGGGCATAAAATTGATTATCCCGTATTTTTTATTGTTTCATGCTATTATATGATCAATCTTGAATATTTTATATGCAATTATATGTTATTTCATATAATTTCCGGGAATAACATATTAACTCAGTGCCTAGTGCCAGTTTATGGTTTTGGCTATTTTTGGACTTTTCAGAAAATCAATATCAAACGGCGTCCAAATTGAATAAAAATTTATGGGAGTTATTTTTGGAACAAAAGAGACCCAAGAAGCTTCGGGAGAAGGCCAGAAGACCCACGAGGTGGCCACGAGCCACCAGGGCGCGTCCTGGGGGTAGGGCGCGTCCCCTGGATCGTGGGCCCCTAGTGGCACCTCCTGGCCTAATTCCACTTCTATATATTCCCAATTATCCCAAAAACATCATAGAGCCACCCAAAACAATTTTTCCGCTGCTACAAGTCTCTGTTCTTCTGCGATCCCATCTGGAGGCCTTTTCCACTACTCTGCCGGAGGGGGAATCCATCACGAAGGCCGTCCATTAACCTTGTTGCCTCCATAATGATGTGTGAGTAGTCCACCAAATACCTACGGTCCAAAGCTAGTACCTAGATGGTTTCTTCTCTCTCTTTGATCTTCAATACAAAGTTCTTTGCAATTCTTGCGATGATCTATCCGATGTAATCTTCTTTTGCGATGTGTTTGTTGGGATCTGATGAACTATGGGTTCATGATCAGGTTTTTCATGAAAAGTAATTGAGTCTTATCTGAATTCTATCATGCATGATTGTTATAGCTTTGCAAGTCTCTCCGATCTGTCGGTTTGGTTTGGCCAACTGGATTGATTTATCTTCAGCAGGAGGAGTGCATTGTAGTGGGTTTACTCTTGCAGTGCTCTATATCCCAGTGACAGAAGGGGACAAGACACGTATTGTATTGTTGCTACTAAGGGTAAAACAATTGGGTTTGAACATATTTCTTGTACTTACTTTGTCTACATCATGTCATCTTGCTTAAAGCATTACTTTGTTTGTTATAAACTTAATACCATAGATGCATGTTGGATAGCGGTTAATTGCTGGAGTAATAGTAGTAGATGTAAAATCGTTTCATTCTACTTGTCACGGACATGATGCTTATATACGTGATCATTGCCATGAATACATAATCATAACTATGTGCTTTTCTATCAATTGCCCAACAATAATTTATCTACCCACCATATGTCATGCGTTCGAGAGAGAAGCCTCTAGTGAACACTATGGGCCCCGAGTCTACTTAATCATATTTGCTAAAAAAACAAAAAATACCTTACTGCAATTTATTTACTTTATTTTTATTTTACTTTTATATCTATCTATCTACCACTAGCTATCAGATGTAATCCTTGCTAGTAATGAGTTCAAGGGGCTTGACGACCCTCTTGCCCGCGTTGGGTGCAAGTGTTTGGTTTTGTGTGTGCAGGTATTGTTGACGTTAAGTTGCCGTGATTCTCCTACTGGTTCGATAAGATTGGTTCTCATTGAGGGAAATACTTATCGCTACTATATATATTGCTTCACCCTTCCTCTTCGGGCAAAAATCCAACGCAGCTCACAAGTAGCAGCGACAATGCGCTCGTGACATGGGGGACCAAGCATTCAGCAAGATGCATGAAGACAATGATCTACAGGATTTCCACATGCTGGCGGTTATCGAAACATTCACGGGCAAGGACAACACAACACTACATTGGTCAGGTGGTTCATGCTATAGTACAAAGGAAGAGTGTTCCAAGAATAATAAGGAAAAAAGAATTAAAGTGGCCAAATGGTCCATGGTGTTGGAGAATGAAAGAGTGTTCCATAAAACTAGATCGTTGATGGCGCGCATTGCCGCACCCGTCTATTTGGAATGTTGTATGATAGAGTTTACAATTATTTGTAAAAATATGGAGTTAGTTTAGTTTGAAGAAATAAGAGAGTGCAGAATAAAAGTTCCACCATTTCCATTGTGCTGGTTATAAGACTTGCTGTTCCATCATTAGTGACCCACGTTGTTGCATCCATACAATTTGGCAATAGAATGATAGAATTCTTAAATACATCTTGAGTTTGACCATAACACTACTCATAAGCTCATAAATTAAAACTCATTGCATTTTAGAACACATTTTAACTCATATATAGATCTAAACCAAGCTACAAGATATGACTAGCTAGCAGATTTAATTTACAATAAGCGAAGAACTGGTATAACAATCCTACATTATAATTTGTAATGTGGGACAAAAGACATGAAAACACGACACCGGTAAAGACCTGAGGATCGGGCGATTTTTTGTAGCCCCAACAACATACCACTGGAGGTCGTTCCTGAAGCCATTTGGACGTCTAAGCATTAGCAATGCATCATGACCCACCACACCTTCTTCCCCTCTCCGCACGGCAGCAACAATGCCACCATGTCGGGCGTTGCCTCGCCCATCTATTCCTAAAAGATAATAATTTACCTAAATATATGGACACAAAACATTAAAGTTCAGTTATAATTATTACTCCCTCCATCCACATATAAAGGGACTAATACGATTTTCGAGGTTAACTTTGACCATAGGTTAGAATAATAATATATAAGATGCATGTTACACAGAGCATACCGTCCAATTCGTGAGTGGAAGGAGTTTCTAATGATATAATTTTTGTATCATACATATCATATATTAAGTTTTTTATCGATGGTCAAACACAACCTCAAAATACGTATTAGGCCCTATATATATGGATAGAGGGAGTAGTGATCAAATAGGTGATTCTGAGAAATTTATGAAAATTAGATAACAGAAGGATTTAACAAACTTTTAATACTTTAGCATCACCTTGATGTAGATGGCACACGGGATAAATTTACTTAAATCTTGAAGTGTTGCATCATCAAAATCAACATGTTGGTGTGACACCATCCAAATCATCGCTGGGCATAGCATTAACGAAAGGCAATGGAGTAAATTCATTTTTGTATAGTCTGTATTAGCCATATGGTTTCATGTGATGAATATACGCATTACGTTGGGCATAGAATTAAGTGTGTCATTACACAAAGCTATCTTACTGTATAACCATTTGCTCATCTTATTTATATTAGGAATGTTAGCTACTCTCTTGTATTTGGTTAAATTTCCTTATCAAAGCAAAAGGCATCACAAAATAGTGAATTGAAAGTGAGAAGGCGGGACAAAAGAAATTCGAATTGAAGAATGAGGCATCTACGCAAATGGTATCCGGTCCAACTTGAACACAACAATCATAAGACACATTGCAAAATACACCATGGTATAAGGGCTTGTCATTTATTGAAAATTACACAAAAGGGTGATATGGCTTTAGCATGTTAAAGGTCCAAGTAACTTATGCAAAGAAGTGGCCGTGTGTTCTGAGATCAAATTGTATGTAGAACTGCTCACAATAACTTGAGGACATGGGCGTATGTGCATAGATATAAAGAAGTCTGTAACACGGGAGCATACATAATCAAGTAGAAAAAGATATGTCGACAACACTAATAGGTTGCTCCATGTTAGATGACTTGAGGAGGCTCAATGACCTCGAGTCTTCAAAACCTACAGGAAAAGATCATCTGGAGCAATCAGTAGAAAATCACTCAGTCATGCAGGTAAAGAAATAGGTAAATTTGCATCATAGTGGGGAAATTTCTCACCAGAAATACAGCACATTAGTTTTTAATAAGCAATAGTGACACGACAGGATTGATCCCTTCATGTGACCACCGATGCATGCTTCAATAGTTACAACAACATCTCATCAGATGACCATATTCCTAATCAAATGAGAGTTTGAAATAACCACAAATACTGAAATGAAACAAACTGCATGCTTTTGTTAATATCACCATCAATACTACTTGTAAATAGATACATCTGATTACTAAGCCACACAATATAAGGTTTGTACCAGGGAGTCTATTGCCGGAGCCGACATCAATTCATCCTCTAAATGAAGAGAGAATGCAGGACACCGAGGAAGCGTGTCTAGTTAGGAGATTCATGTGCAGACTGCAGCGATTCAGGGAGTCGTGAGTAGGAGGGCCTAGCGGCGGTACCTAGGGACTTTCCAAGGTCATGGGCCACGGGCGAGATTGAGGGAGTGCGGAAGCACGGTCATCGTCTTGGACGATAGTGTACTTGTCGACACAGGTTCTGGAGTCGCTGCCGCCTGGTAAGTTGGCACCAACGTTGGAGGTCGAGCACAGGGGAGGGTGACACCGGCTAGAGTTTGAAGCATCTGGCAAGGCCTAGCTAGAAGCTCAACAAGGCAATGACTTGAACCGTGAATCCATCCTAAAACAGTGGCACTTTAGTGTGTGAATATTTTGTTGTACATCTAAAAAAATTGGATTATATAGGGATCCATCACGACAATACACATGGGCTTGGCTTGTGGAGCCATTGTGGCCCAAGCCAGACTATTGGGCACCAGTGGCGCATGGGAAAACAATAACCAATGACAATAGTGGCATATATGTATGATTGGAAATTTAGTCCAACAATATCTTGTGGCTTATGTTGTTTAGTCTAATTAAACTAATCATGTATTCCTGTCAATTTCAAACAAGGAGAAGAAGAAGAGTTTTTTTTTGAATTTTTGAGAAGAAGAGTGGTATGCAGTCTATCCATGTTGATCTCACAAGTGAGAAACAGATGAGGAGGAAGGGGTGGAGAAGGGGTTCTCCTATACTATTCCTGGAGGTTGGAGCCCAAGTTTTGGAGGCTGCATCTCCAATACCACGTCATGTATCCAGGCAGGGGTTGATACGTCTCCAACGTATCGATAAGTTATGAAGTATTCATGCCATATTTATCTATGTTTACAATACTTTTATATGGTTTGATGCACTTTATATGATTTAATCAGAACTAAATCGGACTGACGTTGTTTTCACCAGAATTATCGTGGTGTTGTTTTTTTATGCTGAAAATAAAAGTTCTCAGAATCGCCCTAAACTTTTTGACATTTTTCTCTCGATAATATAAGTAATACCGGAGCAAAGAACCACCGAAGGGGGGGCCCACAGGTGCCCCCAAGACATCAGGGCGCCCTGACCCCCCTGGGTGTGCCCTGATGTCTTGGGACCACCTTGTGGCTCCGTTTGGTGTGATTCCAACGCTGAAAATCCTATATATATATACCAAAACCCTCAGAAATAGACCTAGAACTTCCGCTCCGCCGCCGCAAGCCTCTGTACCGAAGAAAACTCATCCAGAGCCCTGTTCCGACACCCTGCCGGAGGGGCCAATCATCACCGGACGCCATCTTCATCATCCCGGCGATCTCCATGACGAGGAGGGAGTAGTTCACCCTCGGGGCTGAGGGTATGTACTGGTAGCTATGTGATCTCTCTCTCTCTCTCTCTCTCTCGTGTTCTTGAGATGTCACGATCTTGATGTATCATGGGCTTTGTTAATATAGTTGGATCATATAATGTTATTCCCTTGCTACCTTGTTGTGATGAATTGAATCTTCCCCTTTGAGATCTCGTTATATTGGATTGAATACTTTGGGTTTGAGAACACTTGATGTATGTCTTGCATGTGGATACCCGTGGTGACAATGGGGTATTCTATTGGTTCACTTGATATATGTTATGGCATCAACTTGCGGATTCCGGTGACCTTGGGGGATCTATGCACATGGGTTGATGCACGTTTTCATACTACCTTCTCTGATAGAAATCTTGGGGTACTCGTTGAAGTTCTTTTGCGTGGATTGAATATAATGAATCTGAATTTGTTTGATGCATATCATATAATTGACTGATGGATACTTGTGGTGACATTGGAGTATCTAGGTGACATTAGATTTGATTGATGCGAATCATATGGTGTTATTCTAGTACAAACTCTAGGGCTGTTTGTGACACTTGTAGGAATAGCTCAAAAGATTGACCGGAAAGAATAACTTTGAGGTGGTTCTACTACCTACAACAATTTCATCTTATGTTCTCCGCTAGATATGAACTTTGGAGTGATTTTTTGTCGCACGTTGAGGGATGATCATATGATTCTATTATGTTAGCATTGTTGAGAGATTGCACTAGTAAAAGTATGAACCCTAGGCCTTATTTCCAAGCATTTATACAACGTTTCTCTCACTGTTTGCCACTTGCTACCTTGCTATTTTTATATTTTCATATTACAAAAACCTAAATCTACTATCCATATTGCACTTGTATCACCATCTCTTCGCCAAACTAGTGCACCTATATAATTTACCATTATATTGGGTGTGTTGGGGACACAATAGATTTCTTGAATTTGATTGCAGGGTTGTTTGAGAGAGATGATCTTCATCCTACACCTCCCACGGATTGATAAACCTTAGGTCATCCACTTGAGAGAAAATTGTTATTGTCCTACAAAACTCTGCGCTTGGAGGCCCAACAGAGTCTACAAGAATAAAGTTGCTTAGTAGATATCAGGGGTATGCCTACCGCACGAACACGAACAAAGAAACAAGGCATAAGGAAACCGCATCCACACGAATAGATCAACGAAATCTAATCCAATCAAACCGAACAAAGATGGAGGAAGGGGAGTGGGGGGCACCTTGACGAGCTCCATGTCGTCTCAAGAAGAAGCACCCAAATGGAGGATGCAGGGGACGACCACACCCACTGGCTCCTCCTCTCACGGCGCACGACCACCATCACTGATCTGGATTCGTCGCAATCGAGAAGAACGGACGACACATGGAGGAGACGGGGAACCAAGGGGGCGGCAGCGGCGCCCAACAGCCATGTCGATAGGAAGAAAGAGGAGAGGTCGGGGAGCCGAGGAGACGAGTGGTTAAATGCCCAGTGCCCATATGCCCTATGGGAACCACACAAACGCTTAGGCTCACTGCCCTAGGGGCCGGACCCTTTGGCCCAAGAGCCCAATCAACCAGATAACTGCGTTTTTTCCATCGGAATAGCATCCCCTTAGGACAGCCTGGCCACGAGACGAAAATTGTGGCGCACAGATGAGATCGAGAGGCTAGAAATAGTCTGATTGGGAAAATAGATGGCCCGGGCATCTGATGGTGTGAGAGGGCTGGGATTAGGCTCAGTTTTACTATCCTAAATAGAGCAAAAAAAGAAATGAAGAGTATTCTCGTAAATAAGTAGGAATGAAAACTAAAGCTGGCGAGGAAGGAGGAAGAAGAAGATGAGCAATCACTGACGAAGGCACTGATGTTGACGTGGTGCTAGTTGGTGCCAACAAAATAGGTTGGTGAAGAGGCTAGGAGTAGAAGGTGTAAGGAAGGAAGAGAAAAATAAGAATGAGAAGTATCTCTTCTCGCAATGAATGGTGTGTGGGCTGGAGGTGGAGCTAATTGGAGACTAGGAATATGTTTAGGTTGCCACTCCTCTTTCACATTACTATGCATTTGCAAAGTTGAATGGATTTTTCATAATGATCTCTATAGTTATTTATTGTTTTGAGTTAATAGTATTTGTTACTTTAACTCACTCTATTATCTTGTAAATATGAAAATTTTCATCCTAGTTGCAATGCACGATGAAGGCGAGGTGGGCATCATCCGGTTTTAAAAGAGAGGGCTCCAGCGAGAAAAATGCCGCTACGATGGGAAACTAGGCGGGAAGGGAAGGGTCCGACACGAAAGGGAAGGGCACGTCATGGGGTGGGATTTTTGTGTTGGGCCAGTGTGTTGAAGATAACCTCGCGGATAGTCCAGACAATCACATTTCTCTCCTATTTGTTGTCTGGATTTGGGGGAGTCCAGACTGTCCAGATGGTTGAATTTTGAAGCGCGTACCATGGGTTTGTTGATGTCCGAAAACTCTCGGGCGTATGAGAGATAAATGAGCTTTGACCTTAGAGATGGTTTTAATTATTTATTTGATTCATGTATATATGCATTATAGCCCGTAGCAACGCACGGGCGTTCTAGTAGTAGTAGTGGGTTCAATCTTGCGGTTTCCTCACCCAATGATAGTAGAGGTAGCGAGGCACGTATTGTACTATTACTACTAAGGATAAAACGACGGGGATTAATCATATTGATTGGTTTTATTATGTCTACATTATGTCATGTTGCTTAAAGCGTTACTGTGTTTGTCATGAGCTTAATACCATAGATGCAGGCAGGAGTCAGTCGATTGATGGAATAATAGTAGTAGATGCAGGCAGGAGTCGGTCTACTTGTCACGAATGTAATGCCTATGTATTTGATCATGCGATGAATAATATCATAACTATGCGCTTTTCTATTAATTGTCGAACAGTAAAAAATTTACCCACTGTATGTCATGCTTAAAGAGACAAGCCTCTAGTGAAAACTATGGCCCCCGGGGTCTACTTTAATCATATTACAAAAACAAAAATATATTGTTGCGATTTATTTACTTTTATTTTGCTTTGCAATTTATTAATCTATCACTATCTGATTTAATCCTTGCTGTTAACGAGTATAAGGGGATTCACAACCCTCTTGCCCGCGTTGGGAGCAAGTATTTGCTCTTTTGTGTGTAGGTGTTGTTGATGGTTGTTTGCATGATTGTCCTACTGGTTCGATAAACCTTCGTTCTTAACTGAGGTAGATACTTTTCGCTACTATATTACCTCACCCTTCCTCTTCGGGGAAAATCCTAACACATCACAAATAGCAGAGACGTATCAACATCCCCAAGCTTAATTCATGTTCGCCCTCCAGTAGGTAAATGATAACACCATGTGAAATGCTACATAGCATGTGTACTCATGTAATTCTTTTGATATGAATGTTGGGAGGCGATGACTTAATAGATATCAAAACGATATATAAATGAGTGCTAGAAAGTAATCATTGACTTCCATAAAGAATGCTAAAGAATGTTATTTCAAAACATTTAATCATGTAAGCATGGCATAGCTCGGTCTTCCTAGCATAAAGTATAAATCATGAACACCCCGGTGCCAAACCAAGCAATTGTGTCATACTTTTTCTTGCTTCAGCTTTTCATAGTTCACTAAATAAATGAGCATGAGCCATGGACTTAGCACTTTGGATGGCAAAGAGAATGATGATTGGGGTTTTATAAGAAGACAAAAGGTATAGAAAGTCTCGCATCAACACGACCGATAGTTAGGCAATGGAGAGGCCTTACCATCGATGTCAATGCGAGGAGTAGGGACTATCATGCAACAGATGCACTAGTGCTATAACTGTATGAAATCTCCCCTAATGCAACTAAGTGGGTGTGCTTGATCATGAAGTTCTGGAGCATTTGAGGAAGCTCGTCATCGGAATATAAAAGTCAATTTATATAATGAAAAAAATCCCACTACCATAATCATGAAATATATGAATACTCTCCATATGAAGAACATGTTGCTACTTTGAAGCACAAGTGTGAAAAAAGGATAGTAGTATGTCCCTCTCTATATTTCTCTCGTTTTTTTCTTTCTTTCTTATATTTTTTCTTTATTTTCTTTTTATTGGGCTCTTTTTGGCCTATCTTTTTATCCTCACAGGTAGGGGCACACCCTAATAATTCATCACACATTATTTTACTTATAACTCGATATACGAACAATATGATGACTACATATGAATGCCTCTGGCAGTGTACCAAGATGTGCAATGATCTAGCATAACATGTATAACAATGATAACAAGCCACAAATATCAGGCCAACTCTATATGATAATGCAAAGCAAAATGACAATAAATGGTCAAGTCATGTAATTAATAGTAATAATGGAAGTTGCATGACAATATATCCCGGAATGGCTATGGAAATGCCATAATAGGTAGGTATGGTGGCTGTTTTGAGGAGGGATATAACCAGGCTTATGTGTGGTAGAGCATATCATATCACGGAGTTTGGATGCATCGGTTAAGTTTGAACCAAGTCTCAAGGTGAGAACGGGCAATGCATGGTACCAAAGAGGCTAGCAAAATATGGAAAGGTTGAAGTGCTTATAGTCCACAAACTCACATTAGTCATAAAGAACTCAATTATTTATTGTGAAAGTTTTATTATCCCTCAAAGCATAGTAATCTCGCATGCTCCTAGGAGGGAGGTTGGGAGGATATAACCATCGCGTGTCCCCGATCCGGACAACACAAGAGATATCAATCAAGGATAAATTACGCTCCAACTTCCTGGCCATGCCATGACCGACACTTTAATGAGTGGGATATCACAAACCTTAACATCGATATTTTTACTAGACCGAGATTATTTACTAGTAAGCCTTCATATTATAACCTCAATTCTGTCGATCAATCGCAACCTATTTAGAGATCTACATATATGTTTTTATTATACCAGTCTTGTATACCTATTGTTATTGGACCAAACATATAACTCACACAAGTTACCACTTCCTATTCAACTCTCGAAATGAAATAAGTGAAGTATGAGAGTGCAAATGATTTCTAAAAAAATATAAGTATCATTGTGCTCGATGGATATAAATGAAGCACATAAGCAAATTGCCTTCACTCAAAAGATAGAAGTGAAGCATAATGAACATTCTATAAATGATGATGAATATGTGTCTCTCGTAATAAGTGCAATCAGGAAACAATGATTGTGGAACAAACAAACAAAAAAACAAAACGAAAGCACACAATGCGCCAAGCAAAACACATACCATCTAATGAATAAAAATATAGTCCCAACTGATATTACTGATAGATTGAAGATGAAACAGGGGATGCCTTCCGGGGCGTCTCCAAGCTTAGATGCTTGGATCTTCCATGAATATTATTTTGGGGTGCCTTGGGAATTCCCAGTGTTAGGGTCTTACCACTCATTATTCCTTTATCCATTGTGATATCACCCCAAAACTTGAAAACTTCAATCACACAAAACTCAACAAAACCTCGTGAGATGCATTAGTGCAACAAAAATAAATCATTAACTTGGGTACAATTATAAATTTATTCGTAATTGTCCTTGCATAATATGTACTGTATTTTAACATCTGCATGGCTGATACCCCTCGATACAATCCATAAAAACTCTAAAACAAGCACGCCGTGCAATAAAAAATAGAATATGTCTAAAATAGAACAGTACATAATGATATTTTTTTACCATACTTCTGTAACTCCAAAAATTCTGAAAATTAGTATAGCGTAAAAAATTGCACCCTAATACTATGTAAAATTTCATAAATTGATCATGCTCCAGTACAAAATGAAAATTCAAACACTAGACAAATACTAGATGCAAAAGTTTTTGTTTCTACACAGGATCAAATCAACACATGTTCAAACTATCCCAAAGGCTTTACTTGGCACAAAAATACAAAGAAAAGATACAAACATAATTACTGCAGTAGCAATAATCATGTTGACACACAAAACAAAAAGGATAAAGGATAAATATATATTTGGTTGCCTCCCAAGTGCTATCGTTTAATGCCCCTAGCTAGTCACAATGGGTAGTTTCATGTTTTATCATCCTTCAAAGCAATGCCATAGGTTGTTCTCGTTATAGATTCATAAGGATGTTTAATTTTCTTTCCAAGAAAATATTCCATGCCTTTCTTTAAAGGAAATCGGAACCTTATATTACCTTCCTTCATGTCAATTATTGCCCCTATAGTTCTACAATATACCCAGTATAATGGGACAAGACGGATTGCATTCAATATCAAGCACAATAAAATCCACGGGCACATAATTTATATTAGTAAGAATAAGCACATCATTCGCTCTACCCATGAGCTTTTTAATTGTAGAATCCGCTAAGTGCAAATTAAGGAACATTCACTCATATTAGTGAAACTTAGGACATCATATAAAGCTTTTGACATGGTTGACAAGTTGGATCCTAGATCACACAAAGCATTGCACTCATAATCTTTGATCTTAATTTTAATTGTAGGTTCCCATTCATCATGTAATTTTTTTTGGTATAGAGACTTCTATTTCAAGTTTCTCTTCTTGAGCTCCGACAAGAGCTTACACAATATGTTTAGTAAAAGCTTTGTTTTGTTCATAAATGTTAGGTGAATTAATCATGGATTGCAACTAGGAAATATATTAAATTAAAGAGCAGCTATAAAAATCAAACTCCATGTAATCCAAAGTAGTGGGCACATATGTAACAGCCCGAGACACATTCTTCTCATGATTGCTATTATATTGATTGTTCTATTCTAGTTTTTCATTGCACCATGTCATCACGTCATTTTAAAATTGCAACCAAATTAAACGCAATCAAATAAATTGCATAGATCTTTCGATCTATTTAAATCGAGGGAAGTCACATGGTGATTTCTCTTTATAACTTATAAAATAACCTCCCAATATTTTTGGGAGCTAAAATAAATATTCCATATTTTGGATTCACCCATAAACACACTTGCATTTAATTCCAATGCCTTTTAAAATTCCTTTCAAACCTTTCGTGAAATCCCATGCCTTTTTCTACCTCAAATGTTGGCCTCAAACCTTGCACACAATTCTGTTGGCGCGTGTTCAAGCCCTCCAAAAATCTGAACATTTTTGGGGACCTTCCAAACACCCACTCTCAATTTAAACCCATTTGAACTTGATTCAAATGATTTTGGATTTAGTTTGCAAAACCCTTCCAACCATTTTTGTTGAATCATTCATATTTTTCCGATCCTAGGAAAATATCTCAATAATTCATATTCCCACTCTAAGAATTTATTTTCTCTTTTTTTTTGCTTCCTATTTTCTGTTTTGGGGAAGAAGAGAGGGAAGCCCAGCCATCCCGGAAGCCCAGCCAATCCAAGGCCCACCAAATCCTATCGAAGACTAGCCCCAGCTGCTCCCTGCCCTGATCCTCACCCTCTCCCTCATTCCTCCTACGCGCCGCCACACACACACACACACACACACACACACACACACACAACCAACGCAGAGAGTGGTAGCGCCCAACGCTCGATCGCGATCTCTCTCCGGTTCCACCCGAACTCTCCCGCCTCCTCCCTCCAGCGCCACACACATCGTCGCCACCCTGGCACCACAGGTCTCCGTGCTCGACCTCGCCTCTTTCTCTGGCGACTGGCCAACGACCACCAGGACAGAGCCGCCATGTCCGCCCCTTGTTTCCGTCCCCTGCCTTCTCCTCCCCAAGGCTCCTCCGCTGTTGCAGCACCTTCACCACCTCATGCCCGATGTCAGCGACCCCTCCTCCTGCTCAATCCCCTCGTGCCACCAGCCAGGGAGAGGCTGCGATGCGCCCGTGCACCCCGCAGCCGCCGCTTCCTCCTCCTAACCCCTCTGCTTGCCCGAGTTCCTCACTCGCAGCCACCGGAGGAGCACCAAGGTCTCGCCTCGCCTCGCGTGACTCCTCCTGCTTCCAGTTCTTTCGGCCGCAAGAACCGGGTGCTCCGTCGAGCTGCTGCACTATCGGTCCATTCCCTTGCTGCCCTGCACCTTCGCCAGCCGCCGCTTCCTACTGCCTTGATCACCATGGCCGCGGCCTCCTCTGCTCGCCGCCTACTCGACTGGGGCTACCCTGTGCCTTGTTCGCCATTGCTGCCATCACCTATTTGATCCTCCTCTGCACCCCGTGCTCCTTTCTTCCCTTCAGCAACAGTAGGCCACCGTTGTGCCGCCCGTTGCCTATAGCGGCCCTCAGCCACCCTGTCCAACTCCAAGGTCGAACCCTGATACGTCTCCAACGTATCTATAATTTTTGCTTGTTCCATGATGTTATGTTATAATTCTTGGATGTTTTAGAATAATTTTATAGCAACTTTATATCATTTTTTGGGACTAACCTATTGACATAGTGCCAAAGTGCCAGTTGTTGTTTTCTGCTTGTTTTTTACTTCGCAGAATATCAGTACCAAACGAAGTCCAATCGCGACGAAACTTTTTGGAGATTTTTTTGGACCAGAAGAAGGCCAGTGGGCCAAAGAAGTCACCAGGAGGGAGCCCATGCCGCCCACAACCCACCAGGGCGTGCCAGGGGCCTCGGGCGTGCCCTGATAGGTTGTGACCGCCTCGGGAGTCCCCTCCACCACCTCTGATGCCTATAAATTCCCAAATATTCCAGAAACCCAAAAGGAGTCGACAAAAAACACATCCAGCTCCCGCAAGTTCCAGAACCGCGATATCCAATCAAACACCATCATAGAGGGGTTCATCATCCTCATTGGTGCCTCTCCGATGATACGTGTGTAGTCCACCATAGACCTACAGGTCCGTAGGCAGTAGCTAGATGGCTTCCTCTCTCTCTTTTGATTCTCAATACAATGGTCTCTTGGAGATCTATTTGATGTATACTTTTGCGGTGGGTTTGTTGGGATCCGATGGATTTTGAGTTCATGATCAGTTTCTATCCATGAATATTATTTGAGTCTTCTTTGATCTCTTATATGCATGATTACTTATAGCCTCGTATTTCTTCTTCGAATCTTTGGTTTTGTTAGGCCAACTAGATCGATTTTTCTTGCCATGGGAAGCGGTGCTTTGTGATGGGTTCGATCTTGCGGTGTCCTCTCCCAGTGACAGAAGGGGCAGCGAGGCACACATGTATCGTTGCTATTAAGGATAACAAGATGTGGTCTATTCCTACATGAATAGATCTTGTCTACATCATGTCACTATTCTTATTGCATTACTCTGTTTTTCCATGAACTTAATACACTAGATGCATGTTGGATAGCGGTTGATGTGTGGAGTAATAGTAGTAGATGCAGCATCATTTCGGTCTACTAATCTTGGACATGATGCCTACATAATAGTCACCGCCTTGGATATCGTCATGATTATTTGATCTTCTATCAATTGCCCAATAGTAATTTGTTCACTCACCGTGTGCCATACTCATGAGAGAAGCCACTAGTGAAACCTACGGCCCCCGGGTCTTGTTTTCCAACATATTGCTTTCCGATCTATCTTTTTGTCGCTTTTGTTCTCAGATCTATTATTCCAAAAACTAAAAAAATACCTTGCTGCACTTTTTATTTGCCTCTTTTATTTTGCGTTCTTGAGATATCTAGCTATCCATTCTATAATTGTCGGGGGGATGACCCCCGGGTACTCCAAAGACGGCAAGTCAGACGGGGTGCCCGCCCGCCCGGGCCGGCTGCTCCGACTCATACCCGCGGCCGGCTGCTCCGGCCAGCTGGCTGCCCAGAGCCAACTATGAGGTCCCATCAGACATGCATGGACAAGACGGCCATGCCCCGCGATGGTGCACTGTTGACGAGTAGTACTGCGCTATACACGCGTCATGCGGTATCATCTATAGTGTGACTTGTCCCCTAGGCATTGACTTATAAAGTGCCACAGGGGACAAGCATAGCCTAGCTCACAAGCTACATATAGCTTGGCATGTAAGCTACCCACTGTTGCTTACATCTCAAGCTACGTATAGCTTGGCATGTAAGCTACCCACTGTAGCTTACATCTCAAGCTACACACTCATGCCATATATTAGAGGCACCATGCCCACTCACATTGAGGGATTTGGATACTCACGGGATGGCCTAGCCTCCTCATACTCTCATTTTCACACATACGAGGCAAGTGAAAGAGGCTAGCCAGCTCCCTCTTCCTCCTGAGATACAGCTCCAGGAGCAACTCTGTACTGCAAATACACCTCATATACAAACATGCAGGAGTAGGGGTATTGTCTCTCCGGAGAGCCCCGGACCTGGGTAAACCACCGCGTGCCGTTACTCTATCCCGTCTCGGATCTCCACTGCAGCCTTGCTCTCACCTCTTTAAGCCATCCCATGGCATCTGCCGTGCCGGGGCACCCCCTGTGAGAAAACGACGACAGTTGGCGCCCACCATGGGGCAAGCTGCTGCTGGAACCGCGGGCAGAGCGAGACCCTCTTCGTCATCACCACCGCGCCATCGCTGCCGTCTCTCCGGCGATGCTCGGGGGCTCAACATCAACACGCCCCAAGGGCGAATACACGCGAAGCCGCGTCCTCGCTGCCGGTCTCGTCATCACCGCCGTGACGTCGTCGCTGTCTCTCCTGCAAGGCTCGGGGGTTCGACGTCAACACGCCCGCGGGGCGGTCGCGCGAGACGGCGCGTCCTCACCATCGGCCTCTGCATCATCCACCTAGCTCTCTGCTCCCGCAAAATCGAGCTGCTGCTCCGGCAAACAATCCCCTGCTTTGCTCTCTCCTCCCCGCGAAATCGAGCCCCCGCAAAATCAAGGCAATCGGAGATGGCATCGTCGCCGTTACTGTCGCGCGTGTTTAGGAAACTTACCCGGGGATCATAGGACCTCTGGTTTCAAGCAAGATCGATATTTAGGCTGTTTTCCGGAGATGGCCTAGAGAGGAGGGTGTAGGTCCAGCAGTTCCGATATATGTCTCACATAATTTTGTTTGCTTTGAAGGCCTCGTCGACGACGGCGGCTGTCCATGACATGGAGCTGGCCGAGCTCAACCAGAAGCTCAAGAGCTCCGATGAGGAGCTTGACCGTTTGAACAAACGGTTTTACGAAATGCAAGGTGAGTTGGAACTTTATCCTGGAGACCCTGTCTAATGCTCATTGACTGAGGTTCTTGGGTTTTTGAATCTTGAATGTTGGTTTTTCCTTGCATTTTCAGTCGTTTCATCTGAGGTCAAAAACCTCAAGGCCGAGCTGGAGAAGGCCAAGCGAGAGGCTGCCGATCACAAGGTGGCGGCCGACCAGGCGACGACCGAACTGAGCTCCTTGAGGGCTATCAGCGAAAAGCACGAAGCTCGGGTAGCCGAAGTGTAGCAAGAGCTCCAAGATGCCAGCACAAAGTGCGAGGCTCTTGAGCAGAAAACCAAGGATCAGGTGGCCGAACTATCCACATTATCCTCCGATCTTAAATCGGAGCGTGTGGATAGGCGGTCTCACGAGGAAGAACTCCGCCAAGTCAGGATGATCGCGGATGGTAAGTCGTACTTACTTCAATGTGCCTTTGGTCGTAACAGGTTTCCTCGTCTTACACGGCTATGTCGTTCCTCAGGCACCTTCACGGACCTTCCGAAGAGTGCGGCAGACACGGCCAAGCACTTTGCGGCTCGGGACGGGGATGCCAAAAATAGGTTGTTCTAGGCGCAATTTCAGAACTTCGAGCCCCGTCCCGTCCTTAGCCAGCAGATGAAGCAGCTGATGGAGCTGCATCGAATGGCGGAGCCGGCCTTAAAGGACCTCTGCATTCGGTTGTGGCCTTCCGAGCCCATGCCGAGTAGCTACTTCGGCCTGGTGCAGAAGCTCTGCGACGCCTCCTCCCGTATTGAGGCCGTGAAACGCTATTCTTGTATTGAGGGAGCGCGGACGGCTTTTGTGAGGACGATGATGCACTGGCCAGAGGTGAAGCCGCTCGAGATGGCTACAGTGCCCCCACCGCCCGGGAAGGAGCATAGGCGCCCCGAGCTGTATTTCGCTGCCGCAATGGAGGGTGCTCGGTCAGTAGAGACCCAGTGCCCTAAAGATGTAATATTCGGGTGAACATGTTATTTGTGTACCCGATGAATATTGTATTTTGATAATACGAATGCACGGTTTATCATGCTTTGGTTTTATGATTATTTTGACTCCTATGTGGCCGTTTTTGGAACTGAAAGTTGCCAGTCATCGGCTTTTGCCCCCATGTAATTATTACAAGAGGTGTTCCGTCACCCGCGGTATTTCCCTTAGCCGAATTATCGGGACCCAGAGGTGGTAGTGCGAAAGGTGGGAACGAGGCAATCAGACTATGCGGCTTTACTGCTTTCACTTAGCTGGAGGAGCTTGACTGTGGGGGATGATTACCAGCCCCCGGTGTTGTGTGGTGTTCGGGTGAGCTGAGGTAGAAACCATTACCACGTGGCTTGTAATAATGCAAACCCCTCGTATGACACGGAATAATCTCTATCGATTTTTAGTTTGACACTTGTGTTCGGATTACAGACCGGTTTGCGCATATTATGACGGTCGATTTTCGGCTTTCTCCACTGAGGTACTTGCCCAGGCAAGCTGGAAGTACAATCGTAGTGGTTCTCCCTTTAACCTTTTAGCCGAACGAGCGGAACGTAAGAGGGTAAGAACAGGAGCCGGGCAACCCAACCTTTGACCTAAGACATAATTCGGAACCAATGCATATAACGCAAAAAATCCGACACAGCGGACATATAAAGAATAGATGCCAGGACGATGCTTGGGACGAGCTTTATAGCTAAGCCCCCCCCCGTTTTATTAACCGGGTGCATCGAAGTTCTACCAAACAGTTGCACTTCCAGAGGCGGGGAATTGGAAAGCATTATAAAATGCCATAATCAGACCGAAAAAGATGATCTCTGTTTATTATGAATTTTTACAATTCATACTGCCGGCGTAACTGTTACAGGTATGTTTAGAAGCAAATGTATACAAGGGGGAGGATTGATCGGGGCTCTTGGTCTGTGGCTTGATGTCCTTGACGTGTCCCTGTGTGCCTCCATTCCTTTTCTCTTGACGAGTGGTGTTCTCCTTAAAAGGTGGTTATAATCGACGAACAGACCCTTGGGGGAGGTACATTTTTAAGTCGCTGGATATGCATGAGTTTGACTCCTGCTGCACTGGAAGTAGTTCGGTCGAACCGACCACTCCGTTGTGATGAGGTGTCCCCCCGCAGCTGCCCATGGAATTTTGATTGTGAAACTGTGCCTTCTCGGTACGTACCTGATGGGTAGCGGGGCTATGCTGTGGGGGCCGCGTCCCTATTTGTGGTGAACAGGAGGCTGCTCCGGGAGATCGGGTCGTGCTCGGGTACGCTTGTTCGCGTGTCGCAGCTTGTCGCCTGGTTGGGGTCCAGGTGCCTCGGTGCCAGACTGGAATTCGGCCGCTAGAGCCGCTGTGTGTTCTTCCGTCCGGAGTGAGCTCTGTATTGCCGTTGACGGTGATGACCCCCTTTGGCTCGGGCATCTTGAGCTTTAGGTATGCGTAGTGGGGAACGACATTAAAGCGAGCAAACGTTGTACGGCGGAGCAGTGCATGATAGCCACTGCGGAAAGGCACTATATCGAAGATCAAGTCTTCGCTACGGAAGTTATCGGGCGAGACGAACACAACTTCAAGCGTTACGGTACCCGAGCACCATGCTTCCACACCGGGGATGACTCCCTTGAAGGTAGTGTTGCTGGGTTTAATTCTTGACGGGTCGATACCCATCTTTTTTACTGTATTTGAGTAAATCAGATAAAGGTTGCTTCCTCCGTGCATAAGGACTCTAGTGAGGTGGAACCCATCGATAATGGGGTCCAGGACGAGGGCAGCCGATACTCCACGACGGATGCTGGTAGGGTGATCCCTACGATCAAAGGTGATCAGACAGGCCAACCACGGGTTGAACTTTGGGCCTATGGGTTCGACGGCGTAGACCTCCCGAAGCGCGTTTCCTCTCCTTTTTGGGTATATGTGTGACATATATAATGTTCACGGTTTTGACCTCGGGAGGGAATTGCTTTTGCCCGCCACGGCCCGCGAGGTTATTCATCATCTTCGCTTCGTAGGCTCTTGCTCTGTTCCTCGGCTGCGAGCTTGCCTGCTTGCTTGAACACCCAACAGTTTCTGTTGGTGTGGGTGGCCGACTTTTCTTGTGTGCCGTGGATTTGGCAGGGCCTGTTCATGATTCTGTCTAGAGCGGTAGGTCCATCCCTGTTCCCTTTAGGGGGCTTCTTCCGCTGTCCGTGTTTCGAGTTGTGGAAGCCGGCGTTTACGGTCGTGTCTTCCAAGTCGCCATTGCTATGATGGCGTTTATTTTTGTTCTGCCTTGGTTTTCTGTTATTGTCCCGCACTTCAGAGGTTCCGGGGTCGTCAGGATTGTGGCTTCGGCGAGCTACCCAATTGTCTTCGCCCGCGCAAAAGCAGGTCATAAGGGAGGTGAGGGCAGACATCGTTCTCGGCTTATCCTAACCGAGCTGACGAGCTAGCAATTTGTCCCGAATATTGTATCTGAACGAGGCTATCGCCTCGGCGTCCGGACAGTCGACAATCTGGTTCTTCTTAGTCAAGAACCGGTTCCAGAATTGCCTGGCCGATTCGCCGGTCTTCTGGACGACGTCGCTTAGATCGGAAGAGTCCGGGGGCCGGACGTAAGTGCCTTGGAAATTAGATCGGAAGGCGTCTTTGAGCTCCTCCCAGCTCCCAATGGAGTTCTCGGGGGGGGGGGGGCTGTTTAGCTAGTGCCGAGCTGGTCCCTTCAGTTTGAGTGGTAGATATTTGATGGCATAGAGATTGTCTCCTCTGGCCATATGGATGTGGAGGAGGAAGTCCTCGATCCAGACACCCGGGTCCGTCGGTCCGTCGTATGATTCTATGTTGACGGGTTTGAATCCTTCGGGGAACTAGTGCTGCATGACCTCGTCTGTAAAACACAGTGGGTGTGCGGCGCCTCTGATCTGGGCTACATCACGCCGGAAATCAGCTATTGGGTGGGCTCGGTACTGTTCCCGGTTTCTGTGGTTGTGGTCAAGCCACGATCGGTAGCCATCCCGTCTAACGGGGGAGCGTCCCCTAGATCCGTAGATGGATCTGGTGTGAACTGACCTATTGTGTAGGTCCTGCCGAAGATCGTACCGATCCTCACGATGTGTTGGTCCCTTTCCTCTCCTATGGGGTGACGTGGGCCAGTACTAGGCGTCTTGACTCATCCTATCCCATCCTCGAGGGGGGCGGTCCGGCTGGTCATACTGAGTGCGCCTGGGAGACTCGGGCTCAAGGGCCTCGTCGTCGAATTGCGGCAGCAGGCGTCGGCAAGGATAACTCCTCTTTTGGTCTGGCCGCTCAGTGCCGAATCCTTCTTCGGCCTCCAAAACTTTTGTCCATCCGTTATTGATGGTGTCTTGTTCGGCTTTGAACTGCTGCTGCTTTACCTTTATGGTTTGAGCTGTGGCTATGAGTTGTTGCCTGAATCGTTCTTGGTCCTCCGGGTTTTCGAGGACGGTGAAGTTTTCGGCTTCGAGGTTTTCTTCTTCTACAGCGTGTGGGAAGTAGTCATCATCCCCGGAATCCTGGAGATCGTCGGCGTCTTGCTGATCCGTGAGCCTTTCCGGGTCCTCCACAGGATCCGCGGGGGCTTCAGGGTCGCCGAGGTCTTCCGGGGTATCTATTTCCCCGGTACCTATAACGGCTTCCCTTCCCTTGTTGGTCTCGGATCGCTTGCGTTGTTTCCGGTGTTTTGATGCTTCGCCAGATTTTTCGCCGTTCCTCCTGGGGGTGTGGTTCTCCCTATCATTAGGGGTGTCCACCATATAGACATCATAGGTCAAGGTGGCCGTCCACCGCCCGGTGGTTATGGGGGCGGGGTCACCGATCTCTTCGTCCATATGTTTCGCCTCTTCGGAGGCGTAGTCCAACATGTCGGTTAAGTCTTCGACAATGGTTACCAAGTGGGTGGCGGGTGGGCCATAGAATTCCGCATAACCGGCCTCTTGGTCGATCGGAACGTGGGTCAAGGTAAGATCGTCCTCGATTGCCATAGATTGGATCCGGTCTAGGGCCTCGTTCAACCACGAGAGGACGACCAGATCGGTTTCCTGAGGGCCTTTGGAGTTGAGCTCCAGGGCGTCTTTGAGATGGGCGTGTTCGGCGAAGGCCGAACCTTGATATTCAGGTACCATCACCGAGTCCAAGCTCCAGGCCGGACCTTCGGCGGAGATAGATCGGAGGGTCGAGCCGGATAATGAGCCAGGAGTTGAAGCTCCGGGGTCTCCGGGCCCGTCGGACGAAACCAGGAGTTCAGCGAGGAACAGATCACCACGGGAGTCGGCGGTAAACTCTAAGTTCCCAAACCTGATCTCTTGACCGTGGGAGAAATTTTCGATCCGGCCTAGATGGCCGGTCGAGTCAGCATGCAGCACGACGCTGCCGAACGCGAAGACCTGTCCGGGGACAAAAATGTCCTCGTTCCGGGCCTGTTCGCTGATGATAAGGCGAGCCATCAATCCACAAGCGATCTCACAGTGGAACTCTCAATGAAAGCACCAATGTCGGTGTCGAAACCGGCGGATCTCGGGTAGGGGGTCCCAAACTATGAATCTAGGAACGATGGTAACAAGGGACAAAGGGGACAGTGTTTACCCAGGTTCGGGCCCTTGTGAGGAGGTAAAACCCTACGTCCTGCTTGATTATATTGATGAATGAGATGGTTACAGAGTTGATCTACCTCGAGATCAAAAGAGCTAAACCCTAATCAACAGAGTTGATCCTCTACGAACTAAGACCCTGTGTTTATATAGACACCGGGGGTCCCTAGGGTTACAAATGGTCGGTTTCCATCCGGGCATAGATACGCCCATCCTTTCTTGGAGGACACACCAAATCTTCGGAACATTCCCCATAAGCCTAGGGTCATTTCGCAGCCTGTCCTTCCCGAAGATGCCATAAGGCGGCCCATCGGGCCAAACTATAAGAGATAAGTCAGCGGCCCGAGGACCCCTGAATCCCGGACTCCCTCAATTTCCTCGCGGCTCGTCAAGCTACTCCCGGGGATACGTCGTCAACGCCACGTCCGCGACCCACATGATCCCAAGACCGCGTGCCTCCAGAAGCTGGGTGGGGCTCCGGAGAACCTGCGGCTGTGGGTGATCAAATCCGACATGCTCGAGCTTGCTGACTGCGAGGGAGTCTTCCATATCGCCACTCAGTCCAGCGCCTCCGGACCTCGTTGCTCCCAGCGTCCGCGCGCCCGTCGCGCTGCCGCCCTCCACATCCACTCCCGGCCCCCGCGCCGTGCGGCAGCGGCGGCCCTGCCGACGAACTGCTCCTACTGCGCCTACGGCGCCCCCCCCCCCCCCGTCGCTGTTCCTCCGCATCCGCACGCCCTACACGCCTGCTCCAGCTCCTCCTCACCTCGAGCCGGCCGCTCGCTCATCTCACGGCTAGCTCGCCGCCGGCCGGCCCTGCTCGCCCCGCGGCCAGCTCGCTGCCTGCCGGCTCCGCCCCCGTGCCTGCGCCGCGCGGCCGGCTCGCGGCCCGCCGGCTCCCCCCCGCGCTTGCGCCGGCCCACCCCTTCACCGCGACAGGCGGCCTCCTGCGCGCCTGCCGGCTCCTGCGAGCTTACCGGTTTCCACACGACCTCCGGCCCGCCCCATCACCGCGTCGGGCTGTCTCTCGCGCGCTGGCCGGCTCGCCCTTACTGCGCCCGGCCACCTCCCACGCGCTCGTCGGCTCCCACTCCCGCAGGCTTCCGCGCGCTCACCGGCTCACCCTCGCCGCACCTACTGGTTCCTGCGCGCGCCGGCTGCCTCGTCCGCACACCGCCTCCGGCCTGGCCACTCGCCGGCTCGGCCGGCTCCCCCCTGCGCACCCTGGCCGTTTCCTGCATCGCCCCTGCGGCTCCCATGTGGCCGGCTGCCCACGCGGTGATAGAAAGGAAGTGGGGGCCAGCTGGTGGATAAAAACAAAGTGGAGCCGGTTACAAAAAAATGCTACCGGCAAAAAAGAAGACCCGCTCGGTCGGCCGGCCTACCTGCCTGCGTCGCCGCCAGGACGGCTAGCCTGCCCATCAACTTCGACATCGGGCCGACTCCGGTCGCCCATCTGCTTCGACTTCCGGCCGGCTGGCACACCCGCCGACCGCCAGGGCTCGGCGGCTACACCCAGCGGGTGCGCCGACGCGCTCCACTGGCAAAAAGCCACGCCGGCTGTCTTTGACAACAACCGCCTCACCGGCACTAAAAAAGCAATGTGAGATCTTCACCCGCATATCCTCGTACCGCACACAAAAAACGGATACCCCGAGCGACCCTCGGGGGCCATCCCTGCATTTGTTTCAGCTACTTTACTGTTCACCCCGGCGCCACTAGTCTTGGCCCGGGGCTGGCCGTTTGGCCCGATACGTTCGTTCCCGCAAGATGGCTTAGTAACGTATATGGTACCAAAGGCCCACTCTTTGTCTCAGCTACAGACCGCACCGCGGCTGTCCGGCTAGCGAGAGGAAAAGCTGGAGGTCACCACACACGAAAAACGTCTGGGGAGAAAACGGCTTGGGCGACCCGGTCGTTTCATTTGTGAGTATCTGCTCGGTCGAGTCTGCTCCCAGAGTCCTAGTACTGTACGCTTCATTCCGCGGCCCACTCTTCGCCTCAGCTATAGACCGGCTCCCAGCTGTCCGACTGGCAAGAGCAAACGCCAAAGAACGGAGAGAACATGAAAAACACTGAAGGGGGCTCAGACGAAACCGAGTCGGCACCCTTTGCATAAAGCTTGCACTGTGAGAACCAAACATTTGATATATCTGCGCCAACTAATTATGTCTTTTGCACGATCATTTCCATGGGGAACCCCCCACCCGGAGGCTCGGAGGCTACCCCCAGCAGGGTGCGCTGGCGCACCCCCGCTAGAAACAGCCAGCGGGCGGGCTCCGTGTCCGCGCCCGGCAGGGCCCCGCGCCCACCAGCCGGTGGATTCCGTGTCCGCGCTTGGCATGCTCGATGTTGCCGTCTACTTCAGCAACATCAAAGACCCTACGCCCGACTCTTTGAGTCGCCCTGAGGCTCGGAGGCTACACCCAGCGGGTGCGCTGGCGCACCCACTGCTGGAAACAGCCAGTCGGCGGACTCCGCGTCTGCCCCCGGCAGGGCCCCGCGCTCATCAGTCAGCGGACTCCGCGTCCGCACCCGACATCCTTGACGCCACCATCTGCTTCAGCAACAGCAAAGACCCTCCTCCAGACTCTTCGAGTCGCCCGAAAGATCGGAGGCTACACCCAGCTGGTGCGCCGGCACGCCCCCGCTGGAAACAACCAGCCGACGGACTCTGCCTCCATGCCCGGCAGGGCTCCACGCCCATCGGCCGGCGGACTCCGCGTCCTCGCCCAGCAGGGCCCCCACCCGGAGGCTCGGAGGCTACCCCAAGCAGGCTCCGTGCCCGCGCCTGGTGATAACCCACAAGTATAGGGGATCAGTTGTAGCCTTTCTCGATAAGTAAGAGTGTCGAACCCAACGAGGAGCTAAAGATAGAACAAATATTCCCTCAAGTTCTATCGACCACCGATACAACTCTACGCACGCTTAACGTTCGCCTTACCTAGAACAAGTATGAAACTAGAAGTACTTTGTAGGTGTGATAGGATAGGTTTGCAAGATAATAAAGAACACGTAAATAAAAACTAGGGGCTGTTTAGATAAAGTAACAATTAATTTAGTTTAACGAGTGTGGAAAAGTGGTGGTAGGAGTTGCGGAATTGTCCCTAAGCAATTGACTACGTTACTAGACCGATAGCAAGTTTTATGTGGGAGAGGCCACTGCTAGCATGTCATCCCTTACATGGAATTCTATGCACTTATGATTGGAACTATTAGCAAGCATCCGCAACTACTAACGTTCATTAAGGCAAAACCCAAACATAGCATTAAGATATATTGGTCCCCCTTCAATCTCGTATGCATCAATTTCTATGCTAGGCTGAAGCTGCTATCACCCTTGCCCTCCAATACATAGTCCTATCAACATACAACTAACCCTATGGTGTGATCCACGCGCGCGCTCATATGATGGGCACCAAAGGACAGCAACATAACCACAAGCAAATTAAACCAATCATAGCAATTCACCAATCACCGATAGGACAACAAAAATCTACACCGACATCATAGGATGGCAACACATCATTGGATAATAATATGAAGCATAAAGCACCATGTTCAAGTAGAGGGTACAGCGGGTTGCGGGAGAGTGGACCGCTGTATATAGATGGGGGAAGGTGATGAAGATGTTGGGGAAGATGACGGAGGTGTTGGTGTAGATCGTCGTCACGATGATGGCCCCGGCGGCGTTCCGGTGCCACCGGGAGAGAGGGGGAGAAAGCCCCCTCCTTCTTCTTCTTCCTTGACCTCCCCCTAGATGGGAGGAGGGTTTCCCCTCTGGTCCTTGGCCTCCATGGCGGCGGACGGGCGGGAGCCCCTCTGAGATTGGATCTCTCTCTCTGTTTCCTTCTGTTTCTGCGTTCCCAAATTCTGGCCTTTCACCGTTTCTTAAATTCCCGGAGATCCGTAACTCCGATTGGGCTGACATTTTAACACGATTTTTATCCGGATATTAGCTTTCTTGCGGCGAAAGAAGGGCACCAACCGCCTTACGGGGTGACCACAAGACACCCTGGCGCGCCCTACCCCCCCAGGGCGCGCCCCTATGGCTTGTGGGCCCCTCGGGCACCGCCTTCTGTTGATTCCACTTCCCAAAATTCACATACATTCCAAGAAAAATCTCCGTAAGTTTTTATCCGTTTGGACTTCATTTGATATGGATTTTCTGCGAAACAAAAAACATGCAACAAACAGGAACTGGCACTGGGCACTGGATCAATATGTTAGTCCCAAAAATAGTATAAAAAGTTGCCAAAAGTATATGAAAGTTGTAGAATATTGGCATGAAACAATCAAAAATTATAGATACGATGGAGACGTCTCACCTGGCAGGGCCCCGCGCCCACCAGTCGGTTCCGCGTCCGCACTCGGCATGCTTGACGTTGCCGTCTGTTTCAGCAACATCAAAGACCTTCCGCCAGACTCTTCGAGTCGCCCGGAGGCTCAGAGGCTACACCCAGCGGGTGCGCTGGCGCACCCCCGCTGGAAACAGCTAGTCGGCGGACTCCGTGTCCGAGCCCGGCAGGGATCCGCGCCCATCTGTCGGCGGACTCCACGTCCGCCCCCGGCAGGGCCCCGCGCCCATCAGTCGGCGGACTCCGCGTCCGCACCCGACATCCTCGAGGCCACCATCTGCTTCAGCAACAGCAAAGACCCTCCGCCCGACTATTTGAGTTGCCCGGAGGTTCGGAGACTACACCAAGCGGGTGCGCTGGCGCGCCCCCGCTGGAAACAGCCAGCCGGCGGACTCTGCATCCGTGCCCGGCATGGCTCCACGCCCATCGGCCGGCGGACTCCGCGTCCGCGCACGGCAGGGTTCTGCGCCCATCAGCCGGTGGACTTCGCGTCCTCGCCCGGCAGGGCCCCCACTGGAAGCAACCGTGCGGGCTGTGGCCCGCAGCCGACCATCATCAACAACTTCTACAACAACAACGACGACTACGAAAACCCTCCGCTCGACTCTTCGATTCGCCGAGAGTCTCGGAGGCTACTGTCGGGGGGATGACCCCCGGGTACCCCAAAGATGGCAAGTCAGACGGGGTGCCTGCCCGCCCGGGCCGGCTGCTCCGACTCACACCCGCGGCCGGCTGCTCCGGCTAGCCGGCTGCGCCAGACAGCCGGCTGCCCGGAGCCAACTACGACGTCCCATCGGACACGCGTGGATGAGACGGCCATACCCTGCGATGGTGCCTTGTTGACGAGTAGTACTGCACTATACATGCGTCATGCGGTAGCATCTATAGTGTGACTTGTCCCCTGGGCATTGACTTATAAAGTGCCACAGGGGACAAGCATAGCCTAGCTCACAAGCTACATATAGCTTGGCATGTAAGCTACCCATTGTAGCTTACATCTCAAGCTACGGACAGCTTGGCATGTAAGCTACCCACTGTAGCTTACATCTCAAGCTACACACTCATGCCTACATAAACGGCACCATGCCCACTCACATTGAGGGATTTGGACACTCACGGGATGGCCTAACCTCCTCACACTCTCATTCTCACACATACGAGGCAAGGGAAAGAGGCTAGCCAGCTCCCTCTTCCTCCTCAGATACAACTCTAGGAGCACCTCTGTACTGCAAATACACCTCATATATATAGACATGCAGTAGTAGGGGTATTATCTCTCCGGAGAGCCTCGAACCTGGGTAAACCACCGCGTGCCGTTACCCTATCCCGTCCCGGAACTCCACTGCAACCTTGATCTCACCTCTTTAAGCCATCCCATGGCATTTGCCGTGCCGGGGCACCCCCTGTGAGAAAACGATGACAATCATATCCTAATCTATCTTTTTACCATAGAGAGATTGACAACCTCTTAGCAAGTATTTGTTCTTTGTGTGCAGGTGTTGTTTACGTGGTGTTGGTGATCCTCCTACTGGTTTGATACCTTGGTTTCATAACTGAGGGAAATAATTACCGTCGCTGTGCTGCATCATCCCTTCTTTTTTGGGGAAATACCGATGCAGTTTCAAGCCACGTCAAAGGAATTTATGGCGCCGTTGCCGGGGAGGAAGCGGTCTCTTCTATGTGCCAATCTCTCGCGCCGAGGAGACACCATCAACATCTACTAGGTTCCTAATCACAAATCTCATCTCCTAGCAATTACATTATTTGCCATTTGCCTCTCGTTTTCCTATCCCCCCACTTCACAAAATTTGCCGTTTTATTCGCACTCCTTTTCGTTTCCCTTTTTCTCGTCAGATCTCTTGTTTGCTTGTCATCATGAGTGATTTTGGTATGGCAGAAATAGATGATGGCAGGACTCCTAATATTTGATGTTCTGGTAATCTGGATGCTAAAACTTTTGTTTTTGGGCAAGGGAACATTATAGGAAAAGAAACTATCCAAGAGTTTTTCAATTGCGTTCGAAACTTGACTCTTGACGATACTCCTATACTTAAAAGAACTAAAAATTATGCGGAAGCTATTTCAGCGCTAGTTCTGAAACTTGAAAATAGGTTTATTCGTACCCATCCTACCTTGCAAAGATTGTTTTATGAGCTACCCATTACAAAGGATTCCAAAGCTAAGAAGTTAACCACCCTCGTTCTCATGAATGAATTTGATCACATAATACGAGAAGCTAGGGAGATTTTTTATTTCTTTGGTATGAGCCGTGATTACATGTTGAGACATTTGCTTAGAAATAATCAATTTTTTTATGAGAACCTTAAAAAGGAAGTCCCTGTTTAGATATGATCCAACAAGTTTTCAATGATGTTACTCAACAATATTCTTGTATTGTGGCTGGGAATCAAAGAGGGTATGTAGACGATAGCGCTTGTTGGGAGGCAACCCAATGAATAAATTTATTTTCTTCTTTTTCTTTCTGTTTTTGAGTGTTGACACAATTATGCCTCTGTTATGATTGTGTTTTTATGTTTTATTTAGTGTTTGTGCCAAGTAAAGCCTTTAGGATGATTCATAAGATGAGTAGAAACAACGCTGAATCTGAAACATAAACTTTGCCTCCAGTGTGCGAATTTTTCTTTTTTTACTGGAGAGTGATAATGAGCTGAAATTTTAACACGGTGTTTCTAGACAAATTCTTTACGTCTCATAATTTTTCAGAATTTTTAGAGTTACAGATGTATGGTTAGAGTACAAATTACTTCAGACTGTTATGTTTAAGACAGATTCTGTTTTCATTGCATTATGTGCTTGTTTTGATGAATCTCTGGTTTGTATTGAAGGGTATAAGCCATGGTAGAGTTAAAATACAGTAGGTATAATGCAATAATAAAATATGAATGGGTTTGCAACAGTACTTAAAGTAGTGATTTGCTTTATTATACTAACGGATCTCACGAAGGTTTTGTTGAGTTTTGTGTGATTGAAGTTTTCAAGTTTTGGGTGAGATCACGATGGATGAAGGAACAAGGAGTGAAAAGAGCCTAAGCTTGGGGATGCTACAGCACGCCCAAGATATATCCAAAGAGAAACAAGCAACTAAGCTTGGGGATGCCCCGAGTGGCATCCCCTCTTTCTTCTAACGGCCATCGGTATTTTACTTGGAGCTATATTTTTATTCGTCACATATCATGAGTTTTGCTTGGAGCGTCTTGTATCATTTGAGTCTTTGCTTGCTTTGCTTTTTAGTCTGTCACTAGTATCCTTGCTGGACACACCTATTGAGAGAGCCAAATTATGCCATGATTTGTTAGAATTGCTCCATATGCTTCACTTAAATTTTTTGAGCTATGGAATTGCTCTAGTGCTTCACTTATATCATTTTGAGCACGGTGTGCTTGGAACTTTTTGTAGAAATACTCTCATGCTTCACTTAGATAAATTTTAGAGTTAGTAATTTTTGAAGAAATCCAATCATGCATCACTTATACTATTTTGAGGGATGAAACCTTTATGCTCATGTTCTTCACTTAAATTTGTTTGAGCTTGTCAAAAGCAATGGCAATATATGAAACTAGTCCCAAAGTGATAGATATCCAAGGAGGATATAATAAAAACTTTCATGAAGATCATTGGACAAATTAAACTTGATTCCTTGTAATAGTTTTGAGACATAATGATAGTGATATGTGAGTCATGTTAGTGAGTAATTATGCTTTAGTAGGAATATTGGTGTTAAGGTTTGTGATTCCCTATGCATGTACGAAAGTCAATAGTTATGCAATGAAATTACATCCTACTTATGGTGCATTATTTGGTGTTAGTTATGCTCAATTCTCGTTTATGTGAATTTTCATTTCTTGGTTGGTTGCTTCTCAATCTATTTGCTAGCCTCCACTTGTACTAAGTAGAAATACTACTTGTGCATCCAAAATCCTTAAACCCAGTTTTGCCTTATGAGTCCACCATATCTACCTATATGCGGTATTTCCATGCCATTCTAAGCAAATTTGTATGTGTCATCTAATTTTCAAAATAAATTTCCTTTTTGTGTGCTCGTACCGCTCATGAAACGGTAGGGCGTGTCCAATATTTTTCCATGCTAGATGTGTTATTCTCAAGATGAGTGTTTATTCACTTGTCATTGCACGAGAGTACGACGGTAATAGGGATGCCCAGTTCCGAAATGAAAAAAAATTACTTTATGTTGTCAAATAATAAATTCCTTGGAAAGCGTTGGTATGGAAGGCAACCGTGGATATGGCCAGCCATGGACTGTGAAAGAATGGTGGAAAACGAATAAACTTTACTTTATGTTTGGGAACTGTCGGTGTCAAAACCGGCGGATCTCGGGTAGGGGGTCCCGAGCTGTGAGACTAGGATCGATGGTAACAAGGGGACGAAGGAGACGATGTTTACCCAGGTTCGGGCCCTCCTATGGAGGTAAAACCCTACGTCCTGCTCGATTATATTGAAAGTATGAAGGTTATAGAGTTGATCTACCTCGAGATCGACTAGCTAAAACCCTAGATGAGTTTCTCTGCCCTACAACCTAAAACCCTCCGGTTTATATAGACACCAGAGGTCATTAGGGTTACACATGGTCGCTTGCCCACCGGAGGGAAAAAACAAGCTTAATATACCATCTTCAACTTGACAAACACGCCACCGCTCCTAGGATCTCTCCTCTGTTGATGGAGCCTTCGATCGACTCCATCCTCAGCGTGTGGCCCATGAATCCGGCCCATGAGAAATAGGCCGGCCGCCCGAGGACCCCTTAATCCTGGACTCCCTCAGTAGCCCCCGGACTAGCCTCCAATGCTGAGGTATATTATCAGGAACAGTCCGGCACGTCGAAGTCTTCGGCTTGCGAGGCGAGTCCGTCTATCCCTTCTTGTTCGTCAACCACTCTGTTATCGGTAAATCTTCAAACGTCGAGAACTTACGGGACCCACCGTAATAACTCCCAGCGCTCCTCGACCCTCGTGAACCGAGGGAAGGCGAGCGGTCCGGCGGCTTTTTACAAGATTGCCCTCCTCACAAAGGAGGTACTTTTCATTTAAACAAACGGAATCGCGGTCTAGGCCACACCTTCCCCTTCTTCCCCCTCGGAAAAAACATCAAGCGAGAGACCACCAAAAAACATGGCGAGCGCCCCCAGTTCTTCCTCGCGCCCTTACGGCACCCTCCCCGGAGACTGGGCAAGCTGTTCCGTATCCCTCCTTCGGCTGCGCGACCTCGAGACCCAAGGATATCTTCCTTCCTCCGATCTGGCGGTTACTCGCGTCGGTCTGACTTCTTACAACCACAAAGCCTTCACGGAGAACTTCCCAAATCCTCACAAAGGAGAGCGGGTATGCTTCGTACCTTTCCTCCTGCGGGGCCTAGGGTTCCCCATCCATCCTTTCCTGAGGGGGTTATTGGAGTTCTACGGGATCCAGCTCCATCATCTCACCCTTGGGTCTATCCTACACATCTCGGGCTTCGTCGCCCTTTGCGAGATGTTCCTGGGCAGCGAGGCTCACTTTGGACTATGGAGGAAGTATTTTTGCCTCGTTCCCCACACCCGTGGTGAGACAATTCGGGAGGTTGGAGGAGCCAAAGTATGTCGCATAGCCGGGATGGGATACCCTGCAGGGACGCCGAAGAAAGAGTCCGAAGAGTGGTCTTCGGAATGGTTTTACATCGAGGACGTCCCCCTATTCGATCCAGCTCGAAGGGGTTTGCCCGAATATTCCGACGCCCCTTTAAAGAGAAGGTTCAACTGGCGTCCGAAGAGCTCATCCCAAGAGGATGATGCCGGCGTTAGGATACTGGCTCACCACAAGCTGACCATGATTGACGTGATGGCCGCCGCCATCACCAGGTGCGTTCGACCTCTTCAACAAAGGATACATCCTTTGTGGTGTTACAATGGAACAAGTGACACCACTCGCTCCCCGACGGCTGGGTCCTGCGGATCAAGCGGGATTAGCAGCCGCACTTGCCGATTTATACAAAGGAGAAAAAGAAGACTTTGTTCGGCCGCCAGTCAAGGAGGGCTACTCGAGCTACAACCCCATCGAATGGGTAAGCCTTTCGATCCTGCGTCCTATGTTCGGTTTTTTATTTGCCCTTTTTGACCAAAGCCTTTGATCCGCACAAATAGGAATGGAGGAGCTTTGCCGAGACAATCAAGTGTCCGGCCCCCCAACCGGAGAGCTATTCTCGTGACGACGACCCAGGGTTCCATGACGATCCAGAGTTGTCCATTGAGTACGAAGATGGGGTCTTTTACCAAGAGGGCCTTGATCGCTCCAAGGTGGCTATCATAGCTGATCACCCCGGATCACTCCCTTCCTCCACCACAGGCAAGAAGAAAAATCCTTCTCGTAAAAGGAGAACGCCTTCCGCTGACCCGAATGCGCCGGCCTCCGCTCCCAAGCGTCGTAGGTCCTCACGACAAACGTCGGCGGCAGCAACGACGCCTGAACCGGTCATTGATAGGACCCCTTTATGTGAGCCAGCCGTGGAGACGGCACCGACCACTCGTCCATCCCAAAGGTACTTTGCCCGGCCACTTAATCTGTCGCTATTACAATCGACAGGATCTACCGAAAGATCTCATGTTGACATACTCAGGAGACAAGTACAACCATCTTCTGCCGAGGACGCTGCCGAATGGCCTGATAATACTCATGAGTCAAGATCCTCTGCTCATACCGAACCTGCGATGGAGGCTCCTGTGGGCAATCCGGCCCCCGAAGATTCCGAAGACACGGTTTCAGTAACTAAATCCGAAGTTGAAAGTTCAATGAACCACCGGCGGCGACGAGAAGCCCTGCGCGACCCGGCATTTTCCGAACAAGAGTTCAATGCTCTATGCTCGGTGGACGCGCACATCGGAGCTGCCCGAGCTAGGCTTGGAGAAACCATGAAACTGATATCATCCAGTCTGAAGGTAAGTAATTGATTTTGAGAATCCGAACATTTATGTGAACCCAGTAGCCCCCGAGCCTTGAATTGGTCAGGACGACCGAGTTAAGGGTCCTCATATTGTTTCATGGATGATGCAGGTCTCAAGGCAGCAGAACGAGCAATTGGCCAATGAATTAGAGGCGAGCCGAACACGGGTGGAAGCCGTGGAGGCCGAACTTGAACAAGTGAAGAAATTTACCGGGAGGCGCATGGTGAGTATATCCATTCTACTGATCTTAGTACATGATTCCCTGCTGACGCGAGGGTACTTTTTAGCAGCTGAATCTATAGGGCAATTGCAAAAAGATTTAGATGCAGCCCGAGAATCTCAGAGGTACGCCGAGTCCCAGCATGAGGCCGGTTGCCTTTTGTTGCAGCGAAACCTAGAGGAGAAGAAACGCCTCTAGGTGGAAAACAAGCAGCAGGCCGACGAAATTGAGCGTTTAAAGACTCAATTGGCCCAGACCCAAGAAGAGAACCGAAAATTACAAAGGGGCATGTTTGGTAAGTGTGACTGTGACGTCGAAAGGGTGTTTTTCTGACATAAAGTTTAATGTACATGCCTTGTTGTATGTGTAGGTCTCCTAACCGGGCGTCCTGAAGAAGAGATCGGATCCTACCGGGGGAGCCTTCTGAAGGAATTGTCCGCCGTTCATGAGCGGGCTCGAAAGGCTATGAAGAGCATGATAAAAACACTATGGCCTGCCAAGAAGCCTCCAAAAGGGATGACCAAACTAGCTGATCGGTTCAAGGGAGCCCGGAATCGGTTCGAGCTGTGGAAGACATCGTCTTGTCGGGAGGGAGCTCGGGAGGGGTGGGCGATGATTAAGACTCGATACACCGGTCTTAACCCCGAGCATATGGCTCGGGTTGGGCCAGCGGGGCCTGATGGGCAAGAAGTGCCGCTTCACTTGGTGTATGACCAAGTGATGCCTGCCGCTCGTCTCTCACAAGAAGATTGCGCCCTGGATGCCTTGATAAACAATCTTGACCGGCAGCCCGATGTGTGATTCAATGTAACTATGTACTTTAAATCGAAAAAATTGCTCCGTCTGTGCTGTCAACCTTGTCTTAACCGGCCATCGTCTTCGACCTCTCGTGCTAAGAGTGCGGGAGTGTTCCTTATAAAATATCCCTTGATAAAGGGAATTCTTTCGAGGAACCAGGCAATCCGGCCATTTGGTGCGAACAGACAGTAGATGCACAGGGAGATATGTTATATTACTGCTGAGTGTAAGAAACATCTTCCAAAGAAAATAGTACCTCTATCGATACCTTTCTTTAGGTTGTAACGTAAATCGTGAATAGTAAGGCCGTATATTGTTAGTATGCGGCTAATGGCCATTTTAAGAGAAAAAGCCAGTGTAATGGTGATAACAACCATCGTATATTCGTTGCTTCCTTCGTAGCCGACCAATTTTCTACTAAAGATAGCTAGCTTTTTGCTTCACCCGTCTGAGGTACGTATCCGGATAACCCGGTCGTAGCAATCGCAGAGGTGCTCCCTTTATCCTCTAGCCGAACAATCGGGAACATAGAGGGTAAACACAGGAGCGAGGCAACCCAGCTTGGCAAAGATCTTAGTTCGAATTGATGCATATAATGGCTTAAAAATCGACAAGGGAAACATGCATACACAGGAAATGTGAATAGATGCTCAAAATGTATAGTCATCGGCTCTGACATTTAAGAATGTATGCCGGAAAACTTAACACGAGCCCGGTTTAGCCGAACATAGACTTTGGGGAGAGAGAAAGTCCGACCCTGCCAAAAATCAAGGTGGAAGGGGAGGAAAATGAAAAAGGAAAGGAAAAACAGAAAAAGGAGGGTAAAAAAGTATGACGACACCGGTCTAGCCGTAAAAACGCCAAAGACGAGTTGTGTTCCATGGGTGTGGTTCGAGGCGGTTATCTGCCGGTCTTCGAAGACGATAAGCCCCTCCTGCGAGTACTTCGTCGATTATGAAGGGGCCCTCCCATTTGGGATTGAGCTTGTGCTTCTGCTTCTCAGGGAGCCATAAGACGACTTCACCCACATTATACGCTTTTGCCCTGACCTCCCTGCTCTGGTAACGCCGGGCCTGCTATTGATAAAAAGCAGAGCGAGCCCGAGCTATGTCGCGCTCTCCTTCTAAGGCGTCCAAGTCGTCCTGCCGATCTAACTCGGCCTCCTTTTCTTCGTACATGCGCACCCTTGGTGCATCGTGAATTATATCACAGGGAAGGACCGCTTCTGCCCCATAGACCATGAAGAACGATGTGTATCCCGTTGATCGGTTCGGGGTAGTACGCAGGCCCCATAGGACGGAATCGAGCTCCTCCACCCAATGGCAGTCGGACTCATGGAGAGATCGGACCAGACGGGGTTTAATACCACTCATGATGAGGCCGTTGGCCCGTTCGACTTGTCCATTAGTCTGTGGGTGATATACTGACGCGTAGTCGAGCTTGATGCCCTTCTTTGTGCACCAGTCTTTCACCTCTTGGGCGGTGAAGTTGGATCCATTGGCCGTTATTATACTGTGGGGGACGCCGTAACGGTGTACCACGCCGGATATAAAGTCGATTACTGGTCCGGACTTGGCTGACTTGACAGGTTTTGCTTCGATCCATTTGGTGAACTTATCCACCATGACAAGTAGGTATTTATTCTTCTTGGTCCCCCCTTTAAGTGGTCCGACCATGTCCAGCCCCCAGACTGCAAAAGGCCAAGTAATCGGAATAGTCCGAAGAGCCGTTGGGGGCATGTGACTTTGATTTGCAAAAAGTTGGCATCCCACGCAGTGTTGGACCAGCGACTGGGCGTCCGCTCGAGTGGTGGGCCAGAAGAAACCAGCCCGGAAGGCCTCGCTTACTAAGGCCCTTGCAGCGGCATGATGGCCGCCCATTCCTGCGTGGATTTTGGCCAAAATCTGCCTTCCTTCTTCCTCAGATATGCACCGTTGGATTACTCCGGTGGTGCTTTTCTTGTATAACTCACCCTCGTGGACTTTATAGGCCTTGGATCGACGAATTATGCGTCTCTCCTCTGTCTGGTCATCGGGGAGTTCTTGGCGAAGAAGGTAGGCGAGGAAGGGCTCGGTCCATGGTGCAATTATTGCCATGACCTCATGAGCCGAAGGCGTTTCGTCCATTACGGAGCCACCGATGATTTGATCGTCTGGTTCGTTTATAGGGTGAACAATCTCTTCCACGCTGACGGATCCGGCGCCCTTATCGTCGTCCTGCCAAACCACCAACGGCTTGAAGAGCCGTTCAAGGAAGGTGTTTTTTGGGACGGGGTCGCGTTTGGCCCCCATACGGCCAAGTATGTCAGCGGCCTGGTTGTTGTCTCTAGCGATGTGGTGGAATTCCAGCCCCTCGAACTATGCGGATATTTTAAGAACGGCGTTTCTATAAGCCGCCATCTTCGGGTTTTTGGCATCGAATTCGCCGTTGATTTGAGAGATGGCCAAGTTGGAGTCTCCCCGTACCTCCAGCCGTTGTATACCCATTGAAGCTGCCATCCGAAGACCATGCAATAGTGCTTCATACTCGGCCGCATTGTTGGAATCGGCATACATGATTTGTAACACGTATCGGACATTGTCGCCTCTGGGGGATGTGAGAATAACTCCAGCCCCCAGTCCGGCCAGTGTTTTGGATCCGTCGAAGTACATCGTCCAATGGGAGTATGTGCTATATTCCCTGGGGAGCTCGGCCTCCGTCCATTCGGCGAGGAAATCTGCCAGAACCTGAGATTTAATAGCTCGTCGTTGCTTGTAGGTGATTTCAAAAGGGAGGAGTTCAATGGCCCATTTGGCTATGCGGCCGGTGGCATCCCTGTTATTGATTATATCATTCAGGGGTACTTCGGAGGCCACCGTGACCGAAGACTCTTGAAAATAGTGTCTTAGTTTTCGCGATGCCATAAATACTGTATAGGCTATCTTCTGGTAATGCGGGTATCTGGACTTGCATTGCGTTAGCACTTCTGACACATAGTAGACCGGCTTTTGTATCCGGATTTTGTGACCCTCCTCCTCTCGTTCGACGACGAGCACTGCGCTAACCACCTGGTTGGTGGCCGATATGTATAATAACATTGGTTCGCCGGCGCCTGGTGCTGTGAGTATGGGGTTGCTTGCCAGCAGTGTTTTAATTTCCTCTAACGCAACAGCTGCTTCGTCGGTCCATACGAAATTGTTGGTCCGTTTCAGCAGCCTGTAGAGCGGTAAAGCCTTTTCACCGAGGCGGGATATAAAGCGGCTTAACGCCGCCACGCAACCCGCTAGTTTTTGGACATGCTTGAGCTCTGTGGGAATTGCAAGTTTCGATAGGGCGCGGATCTTAGCCGGATTTGCCTCTATTCCTCTATGGGAAACGATGAATCCGAGCAGTTTACCAGCAGGGACTCCGAAGACACATTTCTCCGGATTGAGTCATATATCGTACTCGCGTAAGCTGGCAAAGGTTTGCCTTAGGTCGTCGATCAACTGGCTGACGTGTTTGGTTTTAATGACCACATTGTCCACGTATGCCTCGACTGTTTTACCAACCTGTTTTTCGAGACAGGTCTAGATCATGCGCTGGTATGTAGCCCCAGCGTTTTTTTAGCCCGAAAGGCATTGTGTTGAAGCAGAATGGCCCGTATGAGGTGATGAATGCGGTTGCGGCTTGATCGGATTCCTTCATTTTGATCTGATGGTATCCGGAGTAAGCGTCGAGGAAACACAGTGAATCGTGACCGGCTGTGGCGTCAATGATCTGGTCTATGCGTGGTAGGGGGAAAGGGTCCTTGGGGCAGGCCTTGTTAAGGTCTTTGAAGTCGACGCACAACTGCCAGGATTTATCTTTCTTTGGTACCATCACCAGATTCGCCAACCATTCGGGGTGTTTGATCTCCCGTATGAATCCGGCCTCTAGCAGTTTGGCTAGTTCTTCACCCATAGCTTGTCGTTTGGGTTCGGAAAAGCGGCGCAGAGTCTGTTTGACGGGCTTAAAGTCTGGGATTATATTCAGACTATGTTCTGCCAGCCGTCGTGGGATTCCTGGCATATCGGAAGGATGCCAGGCGAAGATGTCCCAATTTTCTTTTAAGAATGCTCGCAGCGCTTCGTCCACCGTGGGGTCCAGCTGAGCTCCGATGGACGCTGTTTTACTATGGTCCATTGGGTGTACTTGAAATTTAACAATTTCTTTTGCAGGTTTAAAGGACGTGGGTTTGGGCCTTTTACTAAGGATTACATCGCCCTTATCCACTGTTGACCGGAGTGCGGTCAATTCCTCTGCAGCAAAGGTCTCAGCTAGTGCCTCGAGGGCGAGCGCTACTGTTTTGTTTTCGGCTCGAAGGGCTGTACTCGGATCACTGGCAATTGTGATTACCCCATTTGGGCCTGGCATCTTGAGCTTCATATACCCGTAATGGGGTATAGCCTGGAATTTTGTGAAGGCTTCACGCCCCAACAGAGTGTGGTAGCCACTTGGGAAGGGCACGATATGGAAGAGAAGTTCTTCGGATCGGTAGTTGTCGGGCGTGCCGAACACTACGTCAAGGGTAACACGTCCTGAACAATGCGCCTCTTTCCCAGGGATGATCCCCCGGAAGGTTGTGTTGCTATGCTCGATGCGAGATCGGTCGAACTACATTTTTTCCAGGGTGTCTTCGTAGATGAGGTTCAAACCACTACCACCAGCCATTAGCACCTTCTATAGCCTAAAACCGTCGACTATGGGGTTTAGGACCAGTGCGGCCGGTATTCGACTGGGACGGATGGTTGGCTGGTCAGTGGTTCTGAAGGTGATTGGTGTGTCTGCCCATGGACTTGTTGCTGCCACATGGTAGACCTGTTCAAGTTCTCTAAGAGCTCTTTTCCTCCTATTCCTAGAGGGGAATGTTTCATAGATCGTCAGGACTTCCGCATTGTATTCCCGTGGCATTGTAGGGCGCCAGCTCAGCGGTTTGTCCTGGAGAATGAATTCTCCACTTTTTGCGACCTGCCTGACGACCCAGCAAGCTCTAAGGCTGTGAGTCGGGTTTGTGTTCAGCAATACAGAATGTATAGGGCATGGTTTGTCCAACAGTCCATCAAGGACAGTTCTGGCCCCCGTAGGGGGTCTATTTCTCTTTTCGGCGGGTTCGTGTTCGGCTAGCCGCTTCGGGGGTATCCTCTTTTTCCGATCTCCTATAGAGTGTTCGGTAAAGTCTGGTTCCGCGAGTAGCTGTTCGGCTTGCCAGGTGCTTTCCATGGCACAGTATTTTTGTACCAGGTCCGATAACTCGGTGAAGCTGCAAACGTGTCGCCGGGATAGGGCATTGAGGATCCCTTCATCATGGCAATTGCGACTAAAAGTTGCCATTATCTCCTGGTCACTAGAGCCTGGTACTCTGTTTCTGACGAGGAGGAGTCTGGCCCAAAAGTGGTGAACTGACTCCCCTGGTAATTGTTTGACGTCCCATAAGTCCAAAGACTTGGACTCTCCTGCGATGCATGAGTGCTCGACTTGGGTGGCGGGTGCAAAAAAATTTGACTCCGCGCCATGGTGTGAGTCCGGAACATCGGGGTTCGGCGTAGGGCTCGGGTTGCGGGCAAGATCGGGAATCGATCCCGAACTACTTTTGGAGCGAACTCCCGAGTCTGGGTTATCCGAGGGATCTTGATGATTGGAGACCGGGATATAAGCTGTTTTTAGCTTTGGTTGTTGGGGGATGAGCCTCCGGCCGGGCACTCGACGGTGGCGACTAAGTGAGTGGCCGAGGGAGAGTGAATCTCCCTGTCATCGGTTTTAAGCCCGATCCGGTCATAGACCGGGGTCTGGTGGTGGTCGACCAGACCGAAAGTTCGAATCCGATCCAGTAGCTCGTTCGAGGACGAGATGTCGGTTGGGTATGCGTTGCCGAAGCGCACGGGGCCGGTCTGCGGTGCCGTGGTCCCAGGATTGTTCGAAGGCGAATCCGGGTTATGTTCGGTCACGTCGGATCCGTGCGTATCAACGGGGCTGGGCGTGCTAGACGGCCCGAGGGGAGAGGCCACCTTGGAAGCGACGCCCGATGCCTCCGATGTCAAGGCGTTGGATTCTACGGGCTTCTCCTTGGGAGTTGAGGGCCTTATCCAAAAGAGTTCTCCCCGTGAATCAGCGGCGAACTCTAGGTTCCTGAATCTGATTTCTTGACCGGGGAAGAAACTTCGGATCTGGCCGAGATGGTCAGTCAGATCGGCACGCGACATAGCGCCGCCGCCTGCGGGGGTCTGTCCAGGGACAGGGGTATCCTGGGCATAGACCCCACGGCTGATGAGAAGACGAGCCATCGATTCTTTCGGTGATCACAGTGGAACTCTCAATGAAAGCAGCAATGTCGGTGTCAAAACCGGCGGATCTCGGGTAGGGGGTCCCGAGCTGTGAGACTAGGATCGATGGTAACAAGGGGACGAAGGAGACGATGTTTACCCAGGTTCGGGCCCTCCTATGGAGGTAAAACCCTACGTCCTGCTCGATTATATTGAAAGTATGAAGGTTACAGAGTTGATCTACCTCGAGATCGACTAGCTAAAACCCTAGATGAGTTTCTCTGCCCTACAACCTAAAACCCTCCAGTTTATATAGACACCAGGGGTCATTAGGGTTACACATGGTCGGTTGCCCACCGGAGGGAAAAACAAGCTTAATCTACCATTTTCAACTTGACAAACACGCCACCGCTCCTGGGATCTCTCCTCTGTTGATGGAGCCTTCGATCGACTCCATCCTCAGCGTGTGGCCCATGAGTCCGGCCCATGAGAAATAGGCCGGCCGCCCGAGGACCCCTTAATCCTGGACTCCCTCAGGAACCGCCTATGATATATCTAGCATGGAAAGTATAGAGAACTACTTTGTCGTTTTCGTTGACAGGAAAGGCATGCCACTCAAAATATTTTTCTCTCTCAATTTAAACTTTGAGCTCTCGCACCTCTACAAATCCCTACTTCCCTCTGCGAAGGGCCTATCTATTTACTTTATGCAATTCTTATTTTTCATTTGAGTCTCCATCTTCTCTTATAAAGCACCAACTAGGGGTCACTATGATCATACTTGAGCATTGGGTGTAGTTAATATTTGAGTGTGTTTCACGAATGGATCAATGATTGAGCATGACGGGCTAGGGATAACTTTCTTTAGTGTTGATATTTTGAAAGACATGGTTGCTTGTTGGCATGCTTGAGTATTAAAGTCTTTATGTCAAAACTAGACTATTTTAACCATCTAAAAGTCCAAATGTCCATGTTACAAAAGAAAAGAATATGTGATGAACATGTTAGGCAGCATTCCACATCAAAAATTCTGTTTTTATCATTTACCTACCCGAGGACGAGTAGGAATTAAGCTTGGGAATGCTGATACGTCTCCAACGTATCTATAATTTTTGCTTGTTCCATGCTGTTATGTTATGATTCTTGGATGTTTTAGAATCATTTTATAGCAACTTTATATCATTTTTTGGGACTAACCTATTGACATAGTGCCAAAGTGCCAGTTGCTGTTTTTGCTTGTTTTTTACTTCGCAGAATATTAGTACCAAACGGAGTCCAATAACGACGAAACTTTTTGGAGATTTTTTTTGGACCAGAAGAAGGCCAGTGGGCCAAAGAAGTCACCATGACGGAGCCCAGGCCGCCCACAACCCACCAGGGCGCGCCAGGGGCCCCAGGCGCGCACTGATGGGTTGTGGACGCCACGGGAGTCCCCTCCAACGCCTCTGATGCCTATAAATTCCCAAATATTCTAGAAACCCTAAGGGAGTCGACGAAAAACACATCCAGCCGCCGCAAGTTACAGAAACCGCGAGATCCAATCTAACACCATCACGGAGGGGTTCATCATCCTCATTGGTGCCCCTCCGATGATGCGTGAGTAGTCCACCATGGACCTACGGGTCCGTAGGAATTAGCTAGATGGCTTCCTCTCTCTCTCTCTTTTCATTCTCAATACAATGGACTCTTGGAGATCTATTTGATGTAAACTTTTGCGGTGTGTTTGTTGGGATCCGATGAATTTTGAGTTCATGATCAGTTTCTATCCATGAATATTATTTGAGTCTTCTTTGATCTTTTATATGCATGATTACTTATAGACTCGTATTTCTTCTTCGAATCTTTGGTTTAGTTAGGCCAACTAGATCGATATTTCTTGCCATGGGAAGAGGTGCTTTGTGATGGGTTCGATCTTGCGGTGTCCTCTCCCAGTGACAGAAGGGGCAGCGAGGCATGCATGTATCGTTGCTATTAAGGATAACAAGATGGGGTCTATTCCTACATGAATAGATCTTGTCTACATCATGTCACCGTTCTTATTGCATTACTCCGTTTTTCCATGAACTTAATACACTACATGCATGCTGGATAGCGGTCGATGTGTGGAGAATAGTAGTAGATGCAGAATCGTTTCGGTCTACTAATCTTGGACGTGATGCCTATATAATGATCATCGCCTTCGATATTGTCATGATTATTTGATTTTCTATCAATTGCCCAACAGTAATTTGTTCACCCACCGTGTGCTATACTCATGAGAGAAGCCACTAGAGAAACCTACGGCCCCGGGGTCTACTTTTCCAACATATTGCTTTCCGATCTATCTTTTTGCCGCTTTTGTTTTTAGATCTATTATTCCAAAAACCCAAAAATACCTTGCTGCACTTTTTATTTGCTTCTTTTATTTTGCGTTCTTGAGAGATCTATCTATCCAATCTATCATATCCTAATCTATCTTTTTACCATAGAGAGATTGACAACCTCTCTTTCGCGTCGGGTTGCAAGTATTTGTTCTTTGTGTGCAGGTGTTGTTTACGTGGTGTTTGTAATCCTCCTACTGGTTCGATACCTTGGTTTCGTAACCGAGGGAAATAGTTACCGTCGCTATGTTGCATCATCCCTTCCTCTTTGGGGAAATACCGACGCAGTTTCAAGCCACGTCAAACCCCTGCTGCAGAGCTGATGACCTTCTGTACCGACTCAAGGCCTCCTGTGTTTGTTCGTGGACAACAACACCGGTGACCTCCTCAAGACCAGGACCCGGACGTGTGCATCTCCATTGACTCGTACCCATTGAATCACCAAGGCCCTCTGTTTAACCTCGTGTACGACTACAACCAAGCGCCAAGTACCACCGACCCGAGGCCATGATCTTCGCCAAGTCCCTCGGTGACCCCGAATGCCAAGACCGTCAAGATCGACTACACGGACGCCAAGACTTGCAAGACCCGGACCTCGACAACCGTCACGAGTACCACTGCTTCCACGACGACCCATGTACGGATACTTCCCTCGACGAACTTGAACCACTCCGATTGCACGCTTCAAAGGTATAACCACCGAGATGACCACCGTGAACAAATGCAATGTTGTATGAGAGGCACCCTATGTTTGCACCGTGTCCGAATTGATACTTGCACATTCCTCGTTTTCCATTCTCACCGACACGTGGGACACCCGGTATCCGGGATCACTGATACGTCTCCAACATATCTATAATTTTTTATTGTTCCATGCTGATATATTATCATTATAGGATACTTTTTGGGTATTTATTTACCAATTTATAATATTTTTGAGCACTAAACTATTGACCCAGTGCCGAGTGCCAGTTCCTATTTTCTGCGTGTTTTTGCCTTTTCAGAGTTACAATACTAAACGGAGTCCAATTGCCACGAAACTTTTTGGTGATTTTTTCTGGACAAATACAAGACCTAGAAGCTTCAGAGGAGGGCCAGGAGATGCACCAGGGGGCCACCACATATCCAGCCACGCCCCCAAGGGGGGGCGCGACAAGATATGTGGTGGCCCCCTGGAGACTCTCCCGACATCGTTCTCTGGCATATAAATTCATATATACCCTAGAAACACCAGAAGCGCTCTCGAAACACTTTTTCCGCCGCCGCAAGTCTCTATTCCGACGGGAGGCCATCCACACCTCCGTTCCGGCACCCTGCCGGAGGGGAGATCGATCACAGAGGGTCTCTTCCTCAACCTTGCTGCCCTCACCATGATGTGTGAGTAGTTCACCACTGACCTACGGGTCCGTAGGTAGTACCTAGATGGCAATCTCTCTCTCTTGATCTTCAATACAATGGTCATCGCATCTTTGCCTTGATCTATCCGATGTAATCCCTTTGTATGGTGTGTGTTGGGATGCGATGAATTGTGAGTTTATGTTCAGATTATTCATGAAAAGTATTTGAGTCAACCTGATTACTATGATTCTTATTTGCATGATCATCATAGCTTCGTAATGCTCTCCGATCTATTGAGATAGTTTGGCCAACTAGATTGATATTTCTTCAATGGGAGTGCTGCGTTTTAGTAGGTTCAACCTGACGAGTTTCTATATCCCAGTGACAGAAGGGGACAAGTTGCATCTTTGTGTTGTTGCTACTAAGGATAAAATGATGGGGTTTATTCATATTAGTTGAGTATACTTTGTCTACATCATGTCATCGTTCTCCAAGCATTACTCCGTTTGTCATGAACTTAATACGTAGAGAGGCAAGCATAGAAGCGCTCTTGAAGTGGAGTAATAGTAGTAGGTGTAGGTAGGAGTTGGCCTATTTGCTTATGGACGTGATGCCTATATACACATGATCATTTCCGTGAACATCGCATAATTATTCGCTTTTCTATCAATTGCCCAACAGTAATTTGTTTACCCACCGTATGCTTTGCTTATGAGAGATGCCACTAGAGAACTCTACGTCCCCTGGGTCTATTCACTTATATATTCACAAACGCAATCATTACCTTGCTGTTATTTATTACCTTTTATTTTATTTTGCACTTTACTATCATCTACAATTATCTACACAACTCACTTGCTTGCAAATAACGAGATCAAGGGGATTGACGACCCTCTTGCCGGCGTTGGGTGCAAGTTGTTTGTTCTTTTATGTGCAGCCTCTGAAGACGGTTGAGGATTGGTCTTCCTATTGGTTCGATAAACCTTGATTTCATAACTGCGGAAATACTTACCCACTTTGTGTTGCGATTACCTGTTCCTCTTCATGGAAAACCCAACGCAGATCACGAGTATCAGGAAGGATTTCTGGCGCCGTTGCCGGGGAATACCATCACCAACTATCAAGTAACTTTGCACAAAATTCCATTCACTTGTTTTTCTTTTTATTTGTTGTTATATTTAGTTTGTCTCATAACAATCAAAAATACAAAAATATTTACCTTTGCTTGTTACTAGTTTGCTTCTAGTTTGCTTTACTTGCTAGTTTACTTGTCTTGCTTCTTTTGCTTGTCTAGTCACCATGTCTCAAGATACTACTAAGTTGTCTGATTTTTCAAATACTAATAATAATGATTTTATTAGTACTCCTATACCACCCGCCACTAGTGCGGAGGCATTTGATATTAATGCTGCATTGCTCAATCTTGTCATGAAAGATCAATTTTCGGGAAGTCCTAATGAGGATCCCGCATCACATCTTAATACCTTTGTTGAATTATGTGATATGCAAAATAAAAAGGATATGGATAATGATATTGTGAAATTAAAATTATTTCCTTTTTCACTAAGAGACAAAGCTAAAGCTTGGTTTTCATCTTTACCTCGTAATAGTATTGGAACTTGGGATAAGTGTAAAGATGCTTTTATTGCCAAGTATTTTCCTCCTGCTAAGATAATCTCCCTTAGAAATCAAATAATGAATTTTAAACAGCAAGATCAAGAACATGTTGCTCAATCTTGGGAGATAATGAAATTGATGATAAGAAATTGTCCAACTCATGAATTAAACTTGTGGATGATTATCGAAAATTTCTATGCTGGACTAAACTTTGTGTCTAGAAATCTTTTAGATTCTGCCGCAGGTGGTACCTTCATGGATGTGACCTTAGGAGAGGCCACAAAACTTCTGGACAACATTATGACAAATTATTCTCAATGGCATACCGAAAGAACTCCAACTGATAAGAAGGTAAATTCTGTTGAAGAAATCGCTACTTTGAGTGAAAAAGTGGATGCTCTTATGAATATGGTTGCTAATAAAAATGCTAATGTTTATCCCAATGATGTGCCTTTGTCTGCTCTGATTAAGCAAAATAATGATGCTATTTATGTGAACTTTATCTCGCGAAATAATTTCAACAACAATGCTTAGAGAGGCAATTTCAATGCTAGACCGTATCCCGGTAATTCCTCTAACAACTCTGGAAATTCTTATGGTAATTCATATGGCAATGCTTCTACCAATTCTAATAGGATACCTTCTGATCTTGAGAACACAATTAAAGAATTTATTAATTCTCAAAAGGTTTTCAATACTACGGTAGAAGAAAAGTTGCATATGATTGATACTTTGGCTAAAAACATGGATAGAATTGCTCTTGATGTTGAAACTCTTAAAAATAAGTCTTTGCCACCCAAGCATGATTTTAATGAAACTATTAAATCTATCCAATTATCTATTAATGAAAGTAAGGATATGACCGCTAAGTTGAGAGCTAAGCGAGAATTTTAGAAAAAGCTCTTCCACCCGGTTTTTACCAGAATCATGATGAAGATCTTAAAATGATTGGTGTTTCTCCTATGGAATCTTTGTTTACATCTCTGAATATAAATGATAAAGGGACTGGAGATGAGTCAACTTTAGTTAAGGAGCGTCCCGTTTGCTTGGAGGGTGATGATTCTAATGCTAAAACTGAAAAAAAAAATGAGTTTGGAGAGGTCAAAACCTTAATTAGTGATGTGCCCACTATCTTGGATTATAAGGACTTTAATTATGTTAAATGCTCTTTAGTAGAATGTATTTCCTTGTTGCAATCCATTATTAGCTCACCCAATACTTATGAACAAAACAAAGCTTTTACCGAACATATAGTAGAAGCTATGATAAAAGCTTATGATGAGAAACTAGAGCTTGAAATTTCTATTTCTAGAAAATTGCATGATGAGTGGGAACCTACTATCAAAATAAAGATAAATAAATATGAATGCAATGCTCTGTGTGACCTTGGTGCTAGTGTTTCAACTATACCAAAAACTTTATGTGATGTGCTTGGTCTCACTAATATTGAAGAGTGTTCCCTAAACTTGCATCTTGCGGATTCTACCATCAAGAAACCTTTAGGTAGAATTAATGATGTGCTTATTATTGCAAACAAAAATTATGTGCCTGTAGATTTCATTGTGCTTAGTATTGATTGCAATCCTTCTTGTTCCATAATATTTGAAAGGTCATTTTTACGAACTATAGATGCAATTATTGATATAAAAGAGGGAAACATAAGATTTCAATCTATTATATACTTAAAACGATAGAAAAGGAACGGTAAAGATTGACCGCTCAAAAGTTAAGGAATATGAACGGACTAGATTAACACGGCTAGCCATAGAAAAAAAGGAAACCTTGGCAACGCAACATATGAGTTGGAATTGTGCCCAAAGTACAAGTCTAACCGGACATCGGCTAGCCGTAGACAAAAAAAAGTGAAACCTTGGCAACACAGCATATGAGTCGGAATTCTGCCCAAAGTACGAGTCCAACCGGACATCTGTTGTCATCAACAAGCATTATTTTATATTTATTACTACTTCACAAAAAGAGATGTCGTGCTGGCTTTGACTCCCCAGTGAGGCAAATATGTCACGTCACACAATTACACAATTTCTATTTTTTCACACGTCAAACAAGCCAGTTTGCATTGTGCATGTCATGTGTACATGATGGAAAGCCTAATAAGATGGGTCACGTATATACACAGTGAAAATATAAAATAATGGTGTATGTTTTTTTAGGGTCACAACTTCGGTGCCGACCGGTTTTTTCTAGGTCACAACTTCGGTGCAGAATACCGTACCGGAAAGGTGCAATGGTGCAGTTTTAATATATATATGGTGCAATGGTGCAAACAGAAAAGAAAAATCAAACTTTCCCAAAAAACTGACGAATCAGAGTATTGTTCCAACACGTGAGTACCAACTCCGTTCTAGCTACTTCTTTTTAAGCGGGCTTATCTAGCCACGTGTATACGTGATACATTTATTCATAAGTAGGAAGTATATGTTTTGCTCTGGCACAAATAAAAATAGTGTCCCACCCCAATAACCTTTGATTGCAATTTTTTGTTGATAGCTTATCAAGCTGACCACTTGGTTTCCATCCCAATAATCTGGTATGTACTAATTATGATGACTGAAATCTGAACACGTCCGCAGAAATGGAAATCTGAAAAAACAACTAGAGAATGAAAAACAAATCTTTAGTGTTTTCTAGCGGGAACATATCTTTAGTGTTTAATCTGTAATCATTCATATCTTTCGTACATACATGAATGTGTGTGTTCGTTGCGGATGTTAGTAATTAGTCAACATAGAAGAAATTTTTATTTTCCAATTCTAGGTTGATTATTGTGAAGAAGATACTTACAAGGCAACGTACCCCGTCTTATTGTTGCATGACCATCTATCGACAACGAAGCACATTATCTTTCGCCGGTGATATCATTAAAGAATCCCAAACCTGTAATCAAGGAGAAATTATATAATTATAGCCCTCGCATAATTTTGTGAAGTATTATCATTTAAAATTTTATCCAAAAATATTCAGCCGAAAAAGAGTTCGAAAACTTTGGTGCTTGAGACCAGCCTAAAATGCTAAAACAACACATACAGAGACACACACATACACAAACGCACGCACGCGCGCACACAAACACAAACACAAACACAAACACAAACCCAGACACACACGCATGCGAACACAAACCCAGACACACACGCATGCGCGTGCGCACACACACACACACATCACTGGAAATAGCTCTCAAATTTGAAGAATGTAACTCTATTTACATATGATTTTTTTTAAAACAAAATTGTAACATTAGCAATTTTTCCTTTTAATAAACACCATCTCATAACCTCCATAACCAATTTCGAATAAATTATGCATAATAGTACTTATTGCGTGGATGCATAATACATCAATTTTTACCTATAATTTTTTCATGCAATAAAAAGAAAGAAGCACACGTCTGCTAAATAAATGCATGCATGTTCAATAGATATCTAATTTAAGAATGTATACTATATCAAACATTCTAATTTTATTTTCCAATTCTGGGTTGAAATTGTGAAGAAGATATTTACAAGGCAACATACCCTGTGTTATTGTTGTGTGACTATCTATCGACAAACAATCACATTATCTTTTGTGGGTGATATTGACAAAGAATCACAAACACCTCGATTGAAAAGAACGTGTGTACCCAGACCAATATAACATTAGTGATAAATATAAAAAAATAATTAAATTTACAAGTAGAAATTATATAATTATAGCCCTCGCATGATTTTGTGAAGTATTAAAATTTATAATTTTGGCCAAACATATTTAGCCGAAAAAGAGTTCTAAAACTTCGGTGCTTGAGACCAGCCTAAACTGCTAAAACAACAAGCACATATACACAAACGCATGCACACACAGATACAAACACAGACACACACGCGCGCGCACACACACACATCACTCGAAATAGCTCTCTAATTTAAAGAATGTAACTATTTACATATGAATTTTAAAACTAAACTGTTACATTAGCAATTTGGCCTTTGTATAAACACCGTCTCAAAACCTCAAGAACCAATTTAGAATAAATTATGCATAATAGTAATTATTGCCTGGATGCATAATACATCTATTTTTACATATAATTTTTTCATGCAATACAAAGGAAATAAGAACATGTCCGCTAAATAAATGCTTGCATGTTCAATAGATATCTAATTTAAGAATGTATATTATATCAAACATTCTAATTGGTGGACAAAAGACAAATATATTCATATCTAAATATGAGCAAAGTTGTGTGTCCTAAAGCGTGTCAAAATTGTTGAAATTCAAGACAACGGTGTGTGTTGAACATGTATATGATCTAGCCGCGCAAATGTGCGGGTAGCCCTGCTAGTTCCCATTAAAGAAAGGGATGGAACACTTCCCTAGGAAGAGAATTAAACCACATTATGAATAAATCATGAGAGCTACCGACGGGTTGAGTGTCAACGATGACAACACTTGAAACTATGCATTATGCCTAGCTAGGGGCATAAAACAATAGCGCTTGTTGGGAGACAACCCAATATGTATCTTTCTTTATTTATTTTGCTGTTTTTGTGTGATAACATGATTGCTGCCTCTGTAATGATTGTTTTTTTATGTTTTAGTTAGTGTTTGTGCCAAGTAAAGACTTTGGGATAACTCACAAGATGAGTAGAAACGATGCTGAATCTGAAACAGAAACTTTGGCTCCAGTGCAGGAATTTTCATTTTTTACTGGAGCGTGATAATAATCTGAAATTTTAACACAGTATTGCTATACAAATTATTTACGTTGTCCTAATTGTTCAGAATATTTAGAGTTACATAAGCCATGGGGAAGTTAGAATATAGTACCTATTATGAAAAAATGAATTTGAATCAATTTATCACAGTACCTCAAGTATGCAATATGTTTTTTATACTAACGGATCTCACGAAGTTTTGTTGAGTTTTGTGTGATTGAAGTTTTCAAGTTTTGGGAGTGATCACGATGGACTACGGAATAAGGAGTAGCAAGAGCCCAAGCTTAGGGATGCCCAAGGCACACCAAGTATAATTCTAAGGAGACTCAAGCGTCTAAGCTTAGGGATGCCCCGGAAGGTATCCCCTCTTTCGTCTCAATCCATCCGTATGTCACTTGGAGCTATATTTTTATTCATCACATGATATGTGTTTTTCTTGGAGCGTCGTTTGCTTTTGTTTGCTTTTACTTTCAGTTTGTCACAATCATCATTTGCTGGACACACCTTGACGTGGCTTGAGACTGCGTCGGTATTTCCCCAAAGAGGAAGGGATGATGCAGCACAACTACGGTAAGTATTTCCCTCAGTTATGAAACCAAGGTTATCGAACCATTAGGAGAACCAAGCAACACTATGTAAACGGTACCTGCACACAAAGAACAAATACTTGCAACCCAGCGCGTAAGAGAGGTTGTCAATCTCTCCACAGTAAAAAGATAGGTTGGTTTGTATTAGATTGGATAAATAGATCGCACAAGAACACAAAATAAAAGATGCAAATAAAAAGTGCAGCAAGGTATTTTTGGGTTTTTGAAATAATATATCTGAAAACAAATGCGGAAAAAGATAGATCGGAAAGCCAATATATTAAAAGAATAGACCCGGGGGCCGTAGATTTCACTAGTGGCTTCTCTCAAGAAAATAGCACACGGTGGGTAAACAAATTACTGTTGGGCAATTGATAGAAGATCAAATAATCATGACGATATCCAAGGCAATGATCAATATATAGGCATCACGTCCAAGATTAGTAGACCGAAACGATTCTGCATCTACTACTATTACTCCACACATCGACCGCTATCCAGCATGCATCTAGTGTATTAAGCTCATGGAACGATGACATGATGTAGACAAGATCTATTCATGTAGGAATAGACCCCATCTTGTTATCCTTAATAGCAATGATACATGCGTGCCTCGCTGCCCCTTCTGTCACTGGGAGAGGACACCACAAGATCGAACCCATCACAAAGCACCTCTTCCCATGGCAAGAAAAATCGATCTAGTTGGCCTAACTAAACCAAAGATTTGAATAAGAAATACGAGGCTATTAATAATCATGCATATAAGAGATCAAAGAAGACTCAAATAATATTCATTGATAGAAACTGATCATGAACTCGAACTTCATCGGATCCCAACAAACACACCATAAAAAGTCATTACATCAAATAGATCTCCAAGAGAACATTGTATTGAGAATCAAAAGAGAGAGAGGAAGCCATCTAGCTACTGCCTACGGACCCGTAGGTCTATGCTGGACTACTCACGCATCATCAGAGAGGCACTAATGAGGATGATGAACCCCTCCGTGATGGTGTTAGATTAGATCTCGTGGTTCTGGAACTTGCGGCGACTGGAATTGTGTTTCGTCTCCTGGTCTAGGTTTCTGGAATTTCTGAAGATTTATAGAGCTGAGAGGCGGTGGAAAAGACCTTCGTGGGCCCCACGATACATCAGGGCGCGCTAGGGGCCTCTGGCGCGCCCTGGTGTATCATGGGCCCCACGTGCCTCCCCCAGGTGCTTCCTTGGCTCCCAAGTTGTCTTCTGGTCCAAAAAAATCTCCAAAAAGTTTCGTGGCATTTGGACTCCGTTTGGTACTGATATTCTGCGAAGTAAAAAACAAGCAAAAAACAGCAACTGGCACTGGGCACTATGTCAATAGGTAGTCCCAAAAAATGATATAAAGTTGCTATAAATGATTATAAAACATCCAAGAATGATAATATAATAGCATGGAACAATCAAAAATTATAGGTACGTTGGAGACGTATCACACCTATTTGAGAGAGACACACCTTCATGAAAATTTGCTAGAATACTCTATGTGCTTCACTTATATCTTTTGAGCTAGGCAGTTGCTCTAGTACTTCACTTATATCTTTTTGAGCATGGTGGCATGTAGATTTTATAGAAATAATATGCTCTCGTTCTTCACTTATATTTGTTTGAGAGCTGAGTAATAGTAACGGTAATTTGCATGGGTCATAAGACTAGTCCAAGAATATTAGGTATTCAATGAATGATAATCGAAACCATTGTGTAGCACATATAGAGAAGTTGTGGGTTAATGACATTGATGTAGTAATATGAAAAGGGTGTGAGTCCAAAAAAAATAATTCGTAGAAGTGTAGAGATTAAGAGGTGTTAACTTGTTATTCATCTAAAAATTAAAGAGACATGGTGATGATGTGTGAGCATTTATATTCCTCATTGAAATCCTAGTGTTGTTTTGAGTCGGGGGCGCGCGATCTTTAACTCCTACCAACCTCCTCCCTCGGGGCATGCGAGGAGTACCTTGATTTATGATAAAACTAATAAAACTTTGCAATAAGTATGTGAGTTCTTTATGACTAATGTGACACATGGAGATACGCATCTTCACCTTTTCATATTTGGTAGCTTGTTCGGTACCGTGCATAGCCCATTCTCACCTCGAGGATCGGTGTAAATATTCGCCGGTGCATCCAAATCCCGTGACATGATACGCTCTGTTGCACATAAGCCTCATTATATCTTCCTCAAAACAGCCACCATACCTACCTATTATCGCATTTCGATAGCCATTCCGAGATATACTGCCATGCAAATTCCATCGTCACTTCACATGACTAGTTCGTTCATCATCATAATGCTTTGCATAAACGTATAGAGCTGACATAGTATTTGTGGCAAAGCCACCATTCTTCATATTTTTGATACATCTCACGCTAGATCATTGCACATCCTGGTACATTGCCAGAGGCATTCATACAGAGTCATATCTTCCTATTAGTTCTTCATGTTGAGTTGTAACTAAATAAAAGTGTGATGATCATCATTATTAGAGCATTGCCCAGTGAGGAACGGATGATGGATACTATGATTCCCCCACAAGTCAGGATGAGACTCCAGACGAAAAATGAAATAAAAATAGGGGAGGCCAAATGAGCCCACCATAGAAAAAAACAGAAAATGGGGGAGGCATAAAAAAAAGAGAAAATCCCACCATATAAAAAAAAGATGAGAGAAAAGAGAGAAGGGACTTTGCTACTATCCTTTACAACACATGTGCCTCAAAGTGGCACCATGTTCTTCATATAGAGAGTCTCCTATGTTGACACTTTCATATGCTAGTGGGAATTACATTTTCATATAATAAACTTGGCTTGTATATTCCTATTGTAAGAGCACATTTATCCATGTGTGGTTTTGGTAATTGATGACAATCCCTATGGACTAATGGTTGCCTGGAGTTATATTCGAAGGATTTGTCCGTAGGTATTTCTTGAAGTCCATCTGTTGGTTTCAAGGAGTTTATATGGTGACCAAGGTGGTATTCAAGGTTTTATCCAAAGATTGGTCACGTGAGAGTTGAGCTTATTGCAAGCATGTCTTGAAGAAGAAGATTGTGTGAGCACTCATGTTTACCTTCAAGACATCATCTTTATGAAGAGAGAAGATAAGATACAAGGTTTATCAAGACTAAGTCAAAGAGTGAACCAAGTTGATCAACACACAAAGCGTACAAGATATACCGAGAGGGATCAAGTGATCCCATGGTATGGTAAGCATTGTCCATTACGCTTTGTGTACTAACCCATGGTCTACGTGAGTGTTCTTTGTAGGGTTAGGTATATTTCCATGGGATTAAATCAAGAGGAAAATCCCATACAACCCATGGAAGATGACATCAAGTGGTGATCGTCATCAAGGCTGCGGTGTGCAAGTTCAAGTGAATCATCATGGAGAGATCATGCTTGAAGCTTGTCGTCCATTGTGGTGACAATGGACTTGTGAAGGTGTGACGAAGAGTGGCTCACCCATAGTGGAGTATGGGGGAGCAATCAACTAGTCTTCATCGAGCCAACACGATCAAGAAAGGTGGTCGCATCTTGAGGAAGTCAAGATCGTCATCATCTTGCTCAAGTGGACTATGTGCAAGGTATAGGTTTTCCCTTGATAGGTTTTCTATTTTACCGGTCTGATGGTGATAGTTGGGAGACCGAGTTATAGGATCGATTGTCGTACTATCAAGGGGGGCTCTCAAGTGAGTAGCTTGATCGTATCATTTGTTGAGAGCTCAAACCATTTGCATCCTTGCATCTTCATATTTCTTGGTCCTTATTTGGTTTTTCTCTATGTGACTTTTTGAGCTTATGGTCTTCATAGTGATAAGTTCAAGCTCATCGAAAACAGACTTCGTATGCATCATATTGTGTTTTCGGTGTTGGAGATTTTGCCGGATATTTATTGGGAAGGTCATCTTCCTTATCCTAGTGGCATTTATTATCCATTGCTTGTTCTTAATTTAACTAGTCATTGTTGGATAGCTCTTGTTGTCCTTTATCCAACAAGCTTGAGTTTGCTCAAATCGGAGCTCGTATGCGAAAGTTATGGCTGTTTTAGTCTTACTTGTTTTACATAGAGAGGTTGTACCGCCCCATATTGAGGTTGTACCGGTTGACCGGTACAACCGGTGTTTGGAGCGGTTGTACCGCTCCAGATTTGGTCCAAAGGTTGTACCGGCCATGTACCGCTCTACCACCGAACAAGTTTCTGTTCTGGTGCGGTTCTTGGGCGGTTGTGGGCCGGTTGTACCGCTTATTGCTTTTTACCGGTTCTAACGGTGCTCATAACGGTTGTACCGCTCCAATGTTATTCTGCACATAACGGGCAGATTCGTGGGGACCTATTTAAGGGGGTCTTTTTCCCCAACGGTTCCCCAACTCTTGAGCTCGTTTTTGCCCCCCATTGTTGACCTTCTTTGAGCTTGCTATCTCTCAATCCCTCCAATGATTCTTGCTAGTTCTTGAGGGAAAGGAGAGAGGAGATCTAGATCCACATTTCCACCAATAATTTTCTCCTCTATGTGAGGGGAACCCCTTGGATCTAGATCTTGGAGTTCTTCGTGTTCTTCTTCGTTCTTCCTCTCATTTTCCTCCATAGCATTAGTTGTTGTGGTGGGATTTGGGAGAGAAGAACTTGGGCACTACGTGTGCCCTTGCCATTGCATTTGGTGCATAGGTTTGAGTTCTCCACGGTGATACGTGGAAGTGAAGTTTGAGAAGCTTATTACTCTTGGGTGTTTGAGCACCCTATAGCTTGTTCCTCTTGGGTGCCTTGTCGCCCTAGACGGTTGGTGGTGCCTCGGAGCTCAATCATTGTGGTGTAAAGCTCCGGGCAAGCGTCGGGGTCTCCAATTAGGTTGTGGAGATTGCCCCGCGCAATTTGTACGGGTACCGGTGACCGCCCCAAGGGTTGCCAAAGTGTACATGTACTGGTAACCGCCCCCAAGGGTTGCCATTTGTACGGGTTCGGTGACCGCCGTCAAGGGTCCCTTAGTGGAATCACAGCATCTTGCATTGAGCGAGGGCGTGAGGAGATTACAGTGGCCCTAGTGGCTTCTTCGGGAGCATTGTGCCTCCACACCGCTTCGAACGGAGATTAGCATCCGCAAGGGTGTGAACTTCGGGATACATCATCGTCTCCACGTGCCTCGGTTATCTCTTACCCGAGCCCTTTACTTGTGCACTTTACTTTGTGATAGCCATATTGTTTATTGTTATATATCTTGCTATCACTTAGTTGTTATCTTGCTTCGCATAAGTTGTTGGTGCACATAGGTGAGCCTAGTTGTTTTAGGTTTTGTGCTTGACAAATTAAACGCTAGTTTTATTCTACATTTGTTCAAGCCTAAACCATAATTATTTTAAAGCGCCTATTCACCCCCACCCCTCTAGGCGACATCCACGTCCTTTCAATTGGCATCAGAGCTAGGTCTCTCATTATTGGGTTTAACCACCTAGAGAGTAAGGATGTCGACTAGGGGATTAGGATTCTCTGACACTCCTAGTTTCGATGGCACAATTTTTGATGTTTGGGTAATTCGCATGCTTAATCTCTTTAGGGTCATGGACCCAAATTTGGAGCGAATTGTAGATATGGGTTTTTCTCCTCCAAAGGATTCTCAACACATATCTTTAGAGGATGACAAAAACTCTTATCTCAATGCTCAAGCTTCTAATGTGCTTTTCGATGCTTTGAGCAATGTAGTTATATTTCAACTTATGACGTTCCGGGATGCTCATGAGTTGTGGACAAAGCTTCAAGATAAATATGGTATGTCCAAGATTTGTAGGGATGATTGTTCTCCCTCCACCTCCGTTCGTGTTGTCTTCTCAACTTCATCTACTTCACCTACATGTGGATTGCCACAAGGTAATGATATGGTGAGTAGTGTTGATCATTGTAATGATGATAGTGGGCTTATTGTTGATGATACTTCATCACTATCTTATTGCAATGCTTCATCTTTGGACTTTAACACTTCGAGCATTCCAAATGTTTCACATGCTTGTGTTGATAGTCCTTGCATATCATGTAGAAATTGCTTGACTAAATCTCATGATGATATGCTTGCCATGTCTTGTTGTCATGATAAAAATGCATCGCTTTCCTCGAGTTGTTGTGCTAACAATGTAGAGGAAACCCAACACTCCATGGAACAAGATGTGGTCTTGAATGGTGCGTCAAGGGATCCTACATCATCATCTATTATTTCTCACTTTTGCCTTATGGCTAAGGCTTCAAAGGTATCTCCTACTTTGAATCCCAATATATCTCATGATGATGATGTTGTTGATAATGAGGATGAGGATAATGATGAAGAGAGTGATAATATTGCTTCCTTAAAAATTAAGGGAGAAATGGTTTTTAAAGCTCTTCATAAGAATAAAATTGCTCGTTCCAACTTCATGGAAATCATGTCTATTGCCATTGAGGGCAAGAAATATATTGAGGAGTTGGAATCTCATCTCGAGGAGCATGAGGCCACCATTGATAAAATGCAAGGTCATGAGCGTGATTACGCTAATGAGATCGCGGAGCTATCTCAAGCTCTTGAAAATGAACAAACCACCATGGAATCTCTTGAGGAGACCTTTGCTCTAGAATTATCTAGATTAAAGGAATCCCATGATAGAGCTCTCGAGGTGGCTAATGATTTTAGAAGGAAAAATGATAAGCTTGAAGTTGCACATGCTAAACTCCTTGAGGACTTTGAGCACCTCGAAAATGGCTCAAGGGTCATTAAGAGTTCGCTCATTGAACTCACCGAGTCTCATGCTCAACTTGAAGCTTCATATGCTAAAGAGCTTGCCAAGTTGCCTTCTCCTCTTGTTGTTAATGATGATGCTTGTGCTACTAACTCTATTCATTGTGAAGCATCCATTTTGAAGGAGAATGTTGTGCTAAGGGCTCAACTTGAGTTGCTATCTAGCAATTATGGGAAATTGGAAGAAAGCCATGAAAAGCTCTCGAGCTCTCATGGTGATCTTCTAGTATCCCATAATGTGATAAAAACAGCTCATGAGGCTAGTAATACTAAGGTAACATCTAGTGAGCCTCATGTGGACATTAGCACTACATCTAGTAGAAATGCTTTATTGCCATGTGCTAGTCCTCATAGTCATCTACTCATAATGTTGCTACATCCTGTGATGAATTACTTTCCTTGCCTTGTTGCTCTAACGATGAAGCTTATACTTCCTCTAGTACTTGTGTTCATACTAACCATGTAGAGGAAATCAATGAGCTCAAGGCCCAAGTCACTTCTTTGAAGAAAGACTTGGAAAAGAGTTATGAAGGGAAGTCCACACTCAACAATATCTTGAGTGTGCAAAAATCCCCAAATGACAAAAGTGGACTTGGATTCAACTCCAATAAGAACAAGGAGTCCAAGAGCAACAAGAATAAGGGCCAAGAACAAGTCAAGAACTCGGCCAAAATTGTTTGCTTCAAGTGCAAAATAGAAGGGCACCATGTTAGATCTTGCCCATTGAAGAAGAAGCCCCATAGTGACAAACAACAAGGGAAGGGGCCACAATCTCATGCTCAACCGCAAGTTGAAACAAAGCATATTCCCAAGAAGACGCAAGTCAACGCTCCTAAAGTTGAGAAATCAATTGAGAAGAAAGTAAAGGGTAAATGTTGCTACTTATGTCGTGAGAAAGGTCACTTTGCTTCTTCATACACGAATGGTAACTTACCCAACCCAATTATTATTGATGATATCTATTCTCTTGGGAAGGATAAGGTTGGCAATGTGTTTGCCAAGTTTGTTGGTACTCAAAGTGGTGTCAACAAAAGAACCATTTGGGTAGCCAAGCCTATTGTGACTAACCTCTTAGGACCCAACTTGGTTGGGGACCAACAAGCTCAAACTTGATCAATAGGTGTTGTTGGAGGGCATTGGTGACTTGGCTACATCATGAAGAATTAAGGGATCTTCATCATACATATTATCTCAAGCCAAGTCATTTGGATTATCGAGTTTCTATCTTAGATCCAATGTGCCTTGTCGTGGTTTTGTCACGGCAGATGCCCTAGTGAAAGGACTTAGGTTCGAGGCCATCGCTAAGGCGGTGAGCTCGAAGGGGTTGATCAGAATCGAGAGACAAGGGTTTACCCAGGTTCGGCCCCTCGGAAAGAGGTAAAAGCCTACGTCCTGCTTTGTGTTATATTGACTGGTTATCGATTACAAGGGACCGAGTTCGCTTGACCTAGCTATCGATTGGTTATTTCGTGGCCTAAGCCGCCCAGGTAACCTGCCTTTATATACACAGGTCAGGGCCCTGGGCTTACAAGAGTCTGGGCCAGGTTATACTTGATAACCGACCTCACCTCTAACTACACATGCCTTATCTAACAAGCCGCCACCGGCGGCTTACACCACCGGGTTACATCTTGTCTTCTGGCTCTGGGCCTCCAGGCCCATTGAATAAGCTTATGCTAATCCTTGTCGTTAAGCCGCCAACCGTATGACCCGGCCCCACCTGGGCGGGTCTCACCACGGGGTTATATCCCCAACATGCCTCCTTACGGTAACTTGTACTTAAATTGTCTACATTGATAGTTACTTGCCCTTTGCATGTTGTGGTTTTGTACCTTGCATGTGTTTGTATATGTTGTGCTTCCTATTGGTTTATCTTGAGAAATCAAGTATGTATGGTGGGTTGCACATCATATATGTGTGATTCTAGTGTTGAGCCTTTTTGTATTTTGTTTGTATCTTAGTCGGCTCTTTTAAGAGATTAATGGATTATCCCATTTTGGGGGAGTGATGTTCTTTGTGCACCTCATGATCCTAAAGATGTGTGTACATGAGGAATACCACTTAGTATTAATATTACAAGATTATCTAGCTTCTATGTGGTATGTCTTCTCATGAGAAATTCAAATTCTAAATGGTCCATTAATAATCTCTTGTTGGATTTCATTTGCCACTTGTTAATAATGTTGGGTTACCACATTATGGGGGAGTAATATGCTATGTGCATATTACAAGCCCAGAGAATGTGTACATTTGATATTGCCACTAAGATTTGATATTATATTTTATCTTGTTCCTAGGTGGGATGTTAGCTCTACAAGTGTCATTTGCTTGTGATTTAGGTGTAAAGATGATGTTGGGTCTTTTTGCAATCTACCAATGGGAATTATTTCCAAATACTTCTTGTGCTTTGACAATTGGTATTCCTTTTAAGTGGTAGAAACCGCTAATCATCTTTACATTTAATTTTGTTTATCGTTTGTCTTCCCTGCCTCTTGTGGATCGTGTTGAGCGTGTCTAGTGTTTCTATAGATATAGGGAAAGTGATAATCCCATCTTGTGCATTTTGTATTCAAATGCAAATTCTATATAATGCACATCTCTTGGGGGATCTATCCTTTTTTTCTTTAGAACACTCTCTTTATGTGTTTATCATAAAATCTTTTGATCCCCATCAAGTGTGTTGGTGTGAGGCAAGCCTTTTTCCTCATGCTGCTTTGTGCCATCATGAAAATATGCCGAGGGTTTGGTTTGTTTGGAACCTAGCTCTCTTTTGGGAACTTGATACCTCTTGTTTGTTTTCCTTCAATTGGTATCTTGTTTCCTTCTATTTGGCATGTGTCAATGGATATCTCATTCCTTGATGTATCTTTTAAGTGGTACCCTTCAAGTGATTTTTTTCTCCATTTGGTATCTTAGTTTCACTTGGTATCTTATCAAATATGTGTTGATTTGGTTCTTGAAAGTCTTGAGCATGCATATTTACGATGTGCTTTCTTTAGCATGCTTTCTTTCTTTGACCCAATATATAGGGGAAACTCCACTATGTCACAAATTGGCTAAAGTGTGCATGAAATTTCAATTTCATATATATATATGAACATAGTTATGTGGATTTTGTCCTATGTATTGTTGGTCCACTAACTCTTTGGTCCCACTTTGTTTGGGTACCACTTTGTTTGTGTTGTTGTTCTAGGAACAATTGGAGATACATTGGATGCTCGGCTCACTTACAAGAAAGGTGTTGACACCATGTGCTTATTGGAGCCAAGCTAGGATGATCGATGAACCATTATATACTACATCAATCCAATGCTATCTCGGTAACAAGTATCTACTTCATGCATACATTTCTTGCATTCAACCTTTTACAGGTTGCATCATGGCATGAATTTCTTGAGTCATTCTTGTGGTACTTGTTTCCTTTCTCAAAGCATCCCAACGATGATCTCTTGTTGCTAGTTGTGATGTATTTGATGTTCGTGTGCTAGGAGTTCATTTATGTACAATAAGAAAATACTAGGCCATGTGCTATGCTTTCAAGCAAAGATCTTATTGGTATATTTATGACTTCCTTTTGGATATCTTGTTCGTTCCTTCTTGTAACTATTTCGTGTGTACATCATTCTTTGTGGATATATCATCATGATTGTCCTCTACCTGGAATCTTATACACATGAGAGAAGTTACATCTCTAGTTGATATCCTCTTTTCTTTCATGTCCACCGTTGCATTCCCTTTTTATTTCCTTGGTGGTTTCGTGAAAGAATTTTTCTTGAGTGCGGATCTTATATCCTTGCATCTTGATGCACTCTTTGATGGTGAAGATTATTTTCCTCATGCTTGTCTTCACGAGGGTTTGCCATTTCGATTGGTATCCCTCCTCCTGACAAGGCTATTATTTCCTATCTTCACCAGGGGTTGTCACAAGCTTTGGTTTTTAATTTTCTTATTAGTAAGCTTGTGGACCCATTTGCGAGTGGTTTGTGTTTGTGGGAAGGATATGGCTTGCACTTTGTGTCTCGTTTCTTCAAGACTATGTTGTTGCTTAATGCTCATCCTTATACTAGTCTTCTCAATGTGCTTTGCCATGACTCACACACATCATTTTGGTTGAGCCTATTCTTAAATTGCCTCTTTTAGATGGTGCTCAACCATATGTTTGGTGCAAGTGATATTCTTATTGTCTTATCTACTTGCTTGCACTTTTTGTGTTTTTTTATTTTGGGGGAGTGATGATCCTATTTTGTGCTCTCGTATCCAAATACAAAAAATTCTTAATAGTGCACAAATCATGGGGAGCATCCCTAGGTTCTCTAAAACACTCTATTGCCCATATCATAATATCTTTTATTCATGTGGCTCGTAGGTCCATGTAATTGTTTGTTCCAATTGGTATCTTTTGATTGCTTGCTTCTCTTTTGTATGTCTTTGTGCCATACGATCCTTTTTGCAATCTTTGGATCCTCAATATAGTTTGTTTTCCTTCAACTACTTATAATTGGATATGTGTATTTCATTGCACTCATATTTTGAGAAATACACACTTTTTGGAAGAGCACCTATTATATTGGCGTTCTAAGCTTTCCGTCCATTTTGGCAATCAATGCCAATGGGGGAGAAGTTTAGAGAGTTTAGTTTGGAAAGTTTAGAGAGTTTTGCGTTTGATTGCTTAAGCATTTGCATCTCATACCCATGCATTATTGCTTTGCATGTGTGTGCTTGGTTGTGCTTATTTCCTTACATAAACTCTCTTGAAAGAGGTTGTCATCAATTATCACAATGGGGGAGATTGTAAGAGCACATTTATCCATGTGTGGTTTTGGTAATTGATGAATATCCCTATGAACTAATGGTTGTCTGGAGTTATATTCGAAGGATTTGCCCGTAGGTACTTCTTGAAGTCCATCTTTTGGTTTCAAGGAGTTTATATGGTGACTAAGGTGGTATTCAAGGTTTTATCCAAAGATTGGTCATGTGAGAGTTGAGCTTATTGCAAGCATGTCCTCAAGAAGAAGATTGTGTGAGAACTCATGTTTACCTTCAAGACGTCATCTTTATGAAGAGAGAAGATAAGATACAAGGTTGATCAAGACTAAGTCAAAGAGTGAACCAAGTTGATCAACACACAAAGCGTACAAGATATACCGAGAGGGATCAAGTGATCCCATGGTATGGTAAGCATTGTCCATTACGCTTTGTGTACTAACCCATGGTCTACGTGAGTGTTCTTTGTAGGGTTAGGTATATTTCCATGGGATTGCATCAAGAGGAAGATCCCATACAACCCATGGAAGATGACATCAAGTGGTGATCGTCATCAAGGTTGCGGTGTGCAAGTTCAAGTGAATCATCACGGAGAGATCGTGCTTGAAGCTTGCCGTCCATTGTGGTGACAATGGACTTGTGAAGGTGTGACAAAGAGTGGCTCACCCATAGTGGAGTATGGGGGAGCAATCAACTAGTCTTCATCGAGCCAACACGATCAAGAAAGGTGGTCGCATCTTGAGGAAGTCAAGATCGTCATCATCTTGCTTAAGTGGACTATGTGCAAGGTATAGGTTTGCCCTTGATAGGTTTTCTATTTTACCGGTCTCATGGTGGTAGTTGGGAGACCGAGTTATAGGATCGATTGCCGTACTATCAAGGGGGGCTCTCAAGTGAGTAGCTTGATCGTATCGTTCGTTGAGAGCTCAAACCATTTGCATCCTTGCATCTTCATCTTTCTTGGTCCTTATTTGGTTTTTCTCTATTTGAGTTTTTGAGCTTATGGTCTTCATCGTGATAAGTTCAAGCTCATCGAAAACAGATTTCGTATGCATCATATTGTGTTTTCGGTGTTGGAGATTTTGCCAGATATTTATTGGGAAGGTCATCTTCCTTATCCTAGTGGCATTTATTATCCATTGCTTGTTCTTAATTTAACTAGTCATTGTTGGATAGCTCTTGTTGTCCTTTATCCAACAAGCTTGAGTTTGCTGAGCTCGTATGCGAAAGTTATGGCTGTTTTAGTCTTACTTGTTTTACATGGAGAGGTTGTACCGCCCCATAGAGAGGTTGTACCGGTTGACCGGTACAACCGGTTTTTGGAGCGGTTGTACCGCTGCAGATTTGGTCCGAAGGTTGTACCGGCCATGTACCGCTCTACCACCGGACAAGTTTCTGTTGTGGTGCGGTTCTTGGGCGATTGTGGGCCGGTTGTACCGCTTATTGCTTTTTACCGGTTGTACCGGTGCTCATAGCGGTTGTACCGCTCCTATGTTATTTTGCACAAAACGGGCAGATTCGTGGGGACCTATTTAAGGGGGTCTTCTTCCCCAACGGTTCCCCAACTCTTGAGCTCGTTTTTGCCCCCCAGTGTTGACCTTCTTTGAGCTTGCTATCTCTCAATCCCTCCAATGTTTCTTGCTAGTTCTTGAGGGAAAAGAGAGAGGAGATCTAGATCCACATTTCCACCAATCACTTTCTCCTCTATGTGAGGGGAACCCCTTGGATCTAGATCCTTGAGTTCTTCGTGTTCTTCTTCGTTCTTCCTCTCATTTTCCTCCATAGCATTAGTTGTTGTGGTGGGATTTGGGAGAGAAGAAATTGGGCACTCCGTGTGCCCTTGCCATTGCATTTGGTGCATAGGTTTGAGTTCTCCACGGTGATACGTGGAAGTGAAGTTTGAGAAGCTTATTACTCTTGGGTGTTTGAGCACCCTAGAGCTTGTTCCTCTTGGGTGCCTTGTCGCCCTAGACGGTTGGTGGTGCCTCGGAGCTCAATCATTGTGGTGTAAAGCTCCGGGCAAGCGTCGGGGTCTCCAATTAGGTTGTGGAGATTGCCCCGAGCAATTTGTACGGGTACCGGTGACCGCCCCCAAGGGTTGCCAAAGTGTACGGGTACCGGTGACCGCCCCCAAGGGTTGCCATTTGTACGGGTTCGGTTACCGCCCTCAAGGGTCCCTTAGTGGAATCACGGCATCTTGCATTGAGCGAGGGCGTGAGGAGATTACGGTGGCCCTAGTGGCTCCTTCGGGAGCATTGTGCCTCTACACTGCTCCGAACGGAGATTAGCATCCACAAGGGTGTGAACTTCGGGATACATCATCCTCCCCACGTGCCTCGGTTATCTCTTACCCGAGCCCTTTACTTGTGCACTTTACTTTGTGATAGCCATATTGTTTATTGTTATTTATCTTGCTATCACTTAGTTGTTATCTTGCTTCGCATAAGTTGTTGGTGCACATAGGTGAGCCTAGTTGTTTTAGGTTTTGTGCTTGACAAATTAAACGCTAGTTTTATTCCTCATTTGTTCAAGCCTAAATCATAATTATTTTAAAGCGCCTATTCACACCCCTCTAGGCGACATCCACGTCCTTTCACCTATGACGGGCTTCCTCAAATGCCCGAGGTCTTCATGAGCAAGCAAGTTGGATGCACACCCCACTTAGCTTTAGTTAAGCTTTCATACACTTACAACTCTAATGCATCATTTGCATGGCAATCCCTACTCCTCACATTGATATCTATCGATGAGGATCTCCATAGCATGTTGGTATGCCTAGTTGATGCGAGACTATCTTCTCCACTTTTTACCCCTTTGATACCTACCACCATATTCTATTCCACCTATATGCTATGTCCAATGGTTCACACCCATGTATTGCGTGAAGAATAAAAAGTTGATGCATATTGAAAAAGTATGATCCAATTGCCTGACTTGGACAACGTGGTGCTTAACATTTGTATCTATGTGGTGAAAACGGAGTCATGCCTTGCTAATATAATAAGATGAATATGGGTAAACATTCTTTTAGGATCGTATACTTTGAAAAAATAATGATTTTGTTTCTTATACTTATAAATATTACTATGTTGCTGTTTGTTACTTCATCATTTCTCAATGAACATACATACCAAAGATTACATAATGGGTAGCATGTCACCTCAAAAATTATGTTTTTATCATTTACCTACTCGAGGACGAGCAGGAATTATGCTTGGGGCTGCTGATACGTCTCCAACGTATCTATAATTTTTGATTGTTCCATTCTTGTATATTATCATTTTAGGATACTTTTTGGGTATTTATTTACCAATTTATAATATTTTTGAGCACTAACCTATTGACCCAGTGCCCGGTGTCAGTTCCTGTTTTCTGCCTGTTTTTGCCTTTTTGGAGTTACAATACTAAATGGAGTCCAATTGCCACAAAACTTTTTGGTGATTTTTTCTGGACAAATACAAGACCTAGAAGCTTCGGAGGAGGGCCAGGAGATGTACCAAGAGCCCACGACATATCCAGCCGCGCCCCCCAGGGGGAGGGCGCGGCTCGATATGTGGTGGCCCCCTAGAGACTCTCCCGACGTCGTTCTCTGGCCTATAAATTCACATATACCCTAGAAACACCAGAAGCGCTCCCGAAACACTTTTTCCGCCGCCGCAAGTATCTGTTCCGACGGGAGGCCATCTACACCTCCGTTCCGGCACCCTGCCGGAGGGGAGATCGATCACGGAGGGCCTCTTAATCAACCTTGCTACCCTCACCCTGATGTGTGAGTAGTTCACCACAGACCTACGGGTCTGTAGGTAGTACCTAGATGGCAATCTTTCTCTCTCTCTCTTGATCTTCAATACAATGTTCATCGCATCTTTGCCTTGATCTATCTGATGTAATCCCTTTGTACGGTGTGTTTGTTTGGATCCGATGAATTGTGAGTTTATGTTCAGATTATTCATGAAAAGTATTTGAGTCAAACCTGATTACTATGATTCTTATTTGCACGATCATCATAGCTTCGTAATGCTCTCCGATCTATTGGGATAGTTTGGCCAACTAGATTGATATTTCTTCAGTGGGAGTGGTGCGTTGTAGTAGGTTCAACCTGACGAGTTTCTATATCCCAGTGACAGAAGGGGATTTTGGGGACCCTGACTCATAAGTCGTGATCACCAAATGCACGTGTACAGTGATCCCAGAGATCAATGCTCACTGAACACACAGAAGCTGAATAACAAGAGTCTTACATCCATACTTAGCATCTTACACAAATAAAGACCATGAAGGTCAAGTCTTACATAGATAGGGCCATGTAGGCCAAATAACAAACACAACTAGCAGCGGAAATCTTGATCGAAAGCGTAGACCCATGCCATCTGCCTTAACCTACATCCATTCTGACTGAGAAGCGTCCTAGTTCGCATGTTCATCACCATCAAACTCTTCACCATATTCCTGCTCTTCCATGCCTGGCCAATTAAATAACCAGTGGCAAGCCAATGAGTACTTTGAATGTACTCGCAAGCAACTCATGTTCGGAACAAGGCAATAATAATGCATGATATAGCACTAAGTAGGTAAGTTTTGCGGAAAGCTAATTTTGAGTGCAATGTCATGTTAAAAATAAATTGTGATAGCATGCATCAACAAATAACAGGTATCCATATGAACAGGTTACAGATATCAATATGAATCAAGGTTTGAACATCTCATGTTCGACCAACATGTCAAGTCATCTGACTTAAATTACGTATCATCTCTGTGTCATCCACACACACACACACATACCAAGTTTAGTGAACACTGGACATAGCACAAGAGCGGTCATCCAACTGTCCTTGACCGTGGACACGGCTATTCGAATAGTTTTACACTCTGCAGAGGTTGCACACATTACCCACAAGACTCGGGGAACTTCCGTGTCATCCACGACTCGCGGTATATTACATACCCGAGGTAAGCACCCGAACATTGCCTTTCCCCTAGCGATACTAAACAAAGAGTCCACTCGTTGGTGCGATCAATCATGATATACATCACACGTATCATCCATGAGGGCACGCAACGGTGTGCCCGGTGCCTGTGAAGACAGCGCATGGTCGCCCTACCAGGCACGACCCCGTATCGAGAGTGACCACATCACTCCCGCCACTAGTAATGCGGGCTCCATGCTAGTACCCACCAAGGTAGTCAACAAAGCCCCGTCCCATAAGGGGTATCGTGGTTGTACATGTAAGGTTGGAATAACGGTCACAACTTACACCAATCCGTTTTCGAAAACCACACACACTCACTTGCTCCGGTACACCACTTCTTTGTCAAGTGGTTACCTAGCTCAACATCATCTCCCTCGGGCATTAGTGGCACCCGACAGGGTTTTCGAAAAGTCTTTGAAAGCATTTGTTTCCAACACCATGCATATTCCCGTCCCGCTTTGCGTAGCGTCTGCTAAGCATCCTATCTACTTCCCACCCGCACAACCCTCATAGGAAGGTAGGGTCATGCACGATGCAAGTATCAACGGAGAACTAACAGAGGCATCCACCAAAGTGGTCACCACATCATCATGATCAACATAACAAAATGAAGTGCTATATGCCATGCAATAAAATGGTTTCTTAAACATGGTCAAAGGGTTGCTTGCCTGGCTCAACAAAGTCTTTGGGATCTTCAAAGTCTTCTGGTCCAACTCCCTCGTCAACAGCGCAATCTATCGTCGTGATAATAACGGCAATAATAAGGATCGTCACAAAAACAGAGCACAAAACTCACTTCTAAAATGTTACCCTACTCTGTAAAATACTACATACCAAACTAAAAATATTTGTCTAAGGTTTTGTAGTGAAAAGGATTTTGAAAACTATTTAAACAGAGGCTAAAAATAATCAAAACAAGCCTTTAAATAAAACCAGTACTAAAAATGTTTTCAAAAATTTACACAAGTGGCACTATTAAATTCTACAGAATATTACAAGATTTGTGGTGGAAAAATATGTGGAATTGGACAAATATTCATCTCTGTGGAATTTTTGGAAAAATCCACAGAAAAAGAAAAGAAAAAGGGCTCTACGCCCTGGGCTAGAGCCAGCCAGCTGCAGGGCCGGCCCAGTGGCCAGCCAGGCCAAGCGCGCTAGCTCCCCCGCGCGCACCAGGTTTGAACCTGATGTGCGGGCCCCAGAGGCCAGCGACAGCGGGAGGGAGAGGAGAGAGGGGGCAGAGGCTGACGGGTGGGATCCCACTGTCAGGACCCTCGTCAACCCCTCGCCAGAGGGCGGCGAGGCTCACCGGCGGCGAAGGAGGGCGCAGCAAGGGGAGCTGAGGGCAGGAACGGCTTCAGGGCATCGTCGCCGTCTCGGGAGAGGTGGAGCTGGTCGGAGAGCGGGCCCTGGTCGCCGGCGACGAAGGAGCCGCGGCGGAGGTGCGTCGGCCGAGCTCCAAGCCGACGCTGCGAGCTGCAACCAGCACGGGGAGGAAGGGGAAATCGATCAGAGGTGCCAGGGGAAGCCAGAGGGAGAGAAGGGAGGGCCAGAGGGGTTCCCTACCGCGAGATCGACGGCGGTTGGAGGCAGCGGCGCCGAGCACGATCCCGAGCACCTGAGCTCCAAAACGGAGGGGAGAAGGCACGGGAGCTCGATTGGGAGGTGGGGAGAGAGGCTAGAGGGGAGAGAAAAGCTCGGGGAGGCCCTTTTGTAGCCTGCCCGCGGTCCACCGTGCGCTCGTGCGCCAGTAAGGAAGAGGCCGAGGCCAGAAGGCACAGGAGGATACGGGGGTGTGTCTGGGGCGTTCCTGGGGCTGGACTAGATCTAGGGGAGAGAAGAGAGAAGGCGGGGAAGCTCGCGCGTGTGAGGCCCGCGGTTGGCCGAACCGGGCGGCGTCGGGCACGCGTGCGGGAGGGTGAAAGAGAGAGGGAGAGGTGGCCAGAGTATGGGCAGGGCACGAGGTCAACCCTCTGCCTGTCCTGTAGCGCGCTCCAGAGCGCGTCTTTGGCCTGCATGATGGGCTTTTGGCGCGCTCTGGCGCGTCCACCAGTGTCCATCGATTGTGCAGGGGCTAAACAAAGGGGAAAAGGGGGATGGGATGCCCTGGAGCTTGCCAGGAGGGAGAGAGAGCTTGAGAGAAGGGAAAAAGTGGCTGTCCAGGGGGTGCAAGTGGGCTTCCCACCCATGCAATCATGCATTTGGCTGCCAGGGCTTTTACCAGAGGTGAGGAGGGGTGGTCTGGTGATGTGGTAAAATTTTGGGCTCAAGGAGAACAAGGGAAGGGGTCCAATCATTGATCTTTGCTTCCCACCAGAAGGTGTTTGATCAGGGTTTGGGCTACCTCTGGTACTCCACTAGAAATGAAACTTAACAGGACCATATGGTGATAACAAATAAGCTTGATCATCAACTTTGAGCTCATTTGAGGAAAATTGACAATGTAAACTTGGTAAACCCTAGATATCAACAGAATCAGATTTCTGTAGATCCAGGCATGCAATCCTATTCTCCCAAATCGACCACTTGGTGTGGTTTCATTATTTGGGGATTAGAACATGCCCACAAAGTTTGGGGTCAATAGGAGATACTTCACAATGTAAAGTTGCTCAAACTTGACTCTGGACAGGAATGGTTTTGGATTACATTGGTGGATCAAATCAATTGGGATTGAGATGAAACTTTGCAAGATCATCACATATAGCATGTGTGACTTGCTGGAATTTTCCTGGATTTTATTGGGAATATTCCGTATAGAAATATTTCAAAAGCTTGATTTAAGCAGAAAGGGTTTTGAGGGGTTTTGCCCATTATGTTGAACATGACCATGTGTTTAAACTCATATATATGGAAAATATATGTCCACTGAGTTTCCCTAAATTTTCTCAATAATTTGTAAAGCGTTTAAATAATTTTTCCTTATGAAAAACCATTTCTGGCCTTAAGAAAAAGCCTTCAAATAAAATAGTAAAATAATCTTTAAAAATAATATTTGGTGGTTTGGGGAAGTCTTATATATAGTAGGTTCCAATTAGAGTCTTTGGGGTAAAAGGATCCACCCAATTTGAGGAATTGTAGTGCAAACCTTAATTCAGGGGTTTTTGAAAATCTAATTTGAATAAGTCCTTTTTGGCCAAAATAATATTTGATAAAAATAGTTTAAGGTACTATACACATGGTATGATCATTGGGCAAGATGTTTGGATCAAGGAAGATGAGTATGGAGAGGAGTAGAATCTATGAGTGCCATACACAATCAATCTAAGCAAGCAAGCATCAAACAAATCAAACAAGCTCATGCACTCAAAAGTTTTAATTGGTTCCAAATTTTGTAAATCCATAGCATGGCAAAGTGATACAAACACAGGGTGTGACAGACCTACCCCCTTACAAGAATCTCGTCCCCGAGATTCCTAGGCTAAGCACTAAAAAGATAAGGGAACTCTGATCTAAGGTAGTCTTCACGCTCCCAGGTTGCTTCTGCTTCAGTGTGGTTGCTCCATTCGACCTTGAAGTACTTGATGGTGTGGCTTCGGGTCCAACGCTCTGCTTCATACAAAATACGAACGGGCATCTCACGATAATTGAGGTATGGCTGAAGGTCGATGGCTTGATGGTCGATGCCCTTGTAGAGGACGGGGCGGTTGGGGACTTGGAGACACTTCCGGAGTTGTGACACATGAAAGATGTTGTGCACATCAGATAGCTCGGAAGGTAGCTCTAGCTGGTAGGCAACTTCTCCTCGTCGGTCGGTGATCTTGAAGGGGCCGATGTATCTTGGTGCAAGTTTTCCCTTCACGTGGAAACGCTTGGTCCCTTTGAGAGGCGTGACTCAGAGATAAACATGGTCTCCAACACGGAAACTCATGTCCCTACGATGGGAGTCGGCGTAGCTCTTCTGTCTGGTCTTGGCGGTCTTGAGACCCTCTCGGACGAGTTGAACTTGCTCTTCTACTTCGCGGAGGATGTCTGGGCCAAAGGCTAGTCCTTCTTTGGTTTCCGACCAATTGAGGGGAGTGCGGCATTTGCATCCGTACAACACCTCAAATGGTGCCATCTGAAGACTCGACTGGTAGCTGTTGTTGTAGGAGAACTCGGCGAACGGTAGGCAATCTTCCCACTTGGCTCCATACGCCAAAACACAAGAACGGAGCATATCCTCGAGTATCTGATTTACTCGTTCCGTCTATCCGCCCGTCTGGGGGTGAAAGGCAGTGCTGAAGGAAAAATTGGTTCCCAAGGCTTCTTGGAATCTATTCCAGAACCTTGAGGTAAACTAGGTGCCTCGGTCCGATACAATCTCCTTAGGAACTCCGTGGAGGCTCACGATCCGGTCGATGTAGAGGTTGGCCAGTTGGTTTCCATTGTAGGTCGTCTTGACGGGAATGAAATGGGCTACCTTGGTCAGGTGATCGACAATGACCCAAATAGAATCATGTCCCTTGCTTGACCTAGGCAATCTGGTGATGAAGTCCATCCCGACTTTGTCCCATTTCCATTCAGGCACTTTGAGAGGTTGCAATAGTCCAGCGGGTCGCTGATGCTCAGCTTTGACTCTCTGGCATGTGTCACACTTAGCAACGAAGGTGCCTATCTCCCGTTTCATGCCATGCCACCAGAATCTTGCTTTGAGGTCTTGGTACATTTTGGTTCCTCCAGGGTGGATGGAATACGGAGTGTCGTGGGCTTCTTGCAAGATCAAATTCTTGAGCTCCATCTTGTTGGGTACGCAGATGCGCTTCCCGAACCATACAACTCCTTGTTCATCCACTGAGAATCTTGGGGCCTTGCCTACCTTGATCTTCCTCTTGATGCCTTCAATGCTCTTGTGTCCCTTCTGAGCTTCCTTAATGTCATCCATCAAGGTAGGCTTTGCTTCGAGGTTGGCTAAGAATCTAGGTGCAACTAGTTCCAAGCCGAAGCTTTCAAGTTCTTCATACAAGGCAGGTAGATTTTCCTTAATCGTAGCATTCAAGGAACAAGCCTTTCTCCTTAAGGCGTCTGCTACCACATTAGCCTTTCCAGGGTGGTATTGAATACTGAGGTCATAATCCTTGATCAACTCCAACCATCGTCGTTGCCTCATGTTCAATTCCTTTTGAGTGAAAATGCACTTCAAACTTTTGTGGTCTGTGTATATCTCACATCGCTTCCCCGAAAGGTAATGTCGCCATGTCTTCAAGGCATGAACTACGGCTGCCAACTCAAGATCATGAGTAGCATAGATCTCTTCATGAGGACGTAGCTGTCTGGATAGATATGCTACGACTCTGCCTTCTTGCATCAGAACACCACCAAGCCCGGTTCTTGATGCATCACAATATATCACAAACTCCTTGTGAATATCAGGGGTGGCCAAAACTGGGGCTGTGGTCAATCTCTTCTTGAGCTCTTGGAAGCTTTCTTCACACTTCGGCGTCCATTCGAACTTCTTGTCCTTCTTCAAAAGCTGAGTCATGGGTCAGGCAATGCTCGAAAATCCTTCGACGAACTTGCGGTAATATACCGCGAGTCCGAGGAAGCTTCTGAACTCTTTCACATTGGTTGGGGATTGCCATTCAGTCACGGCTTCAATCTTGACGGGATCCACTAACAATCCTTCTACAGTAAACACATGACCCAAGAATCCAACTTCATGCAGCCAGAATTCACACTTGCTGAACTTGGCATAAAGCTGGTGCTCTCGAAGCTTGTCTAGGACCAATCTCAAGTGTTGCTCATGCTCTTCTTCAGACTTGGAGAAGACGAGTATGCCGTCAATGAAGACGACAACAAACTTGTCCAAGTACTCCATGAAAACTTTGTTCATGAGGTACATGAAGTAGGCAGGGGCATTGGTCAACCCAAATGACATGACCGTGCATTCATACAGGCCATACCGGGTCACAAATGCTGTCTTCGGGATGTCTTGGGGTCTGATCTTCAGCTGGTACTACCCAGACCTAAGGTCGATCTTGGAAAACACCTTGGCACCATTTAGCTGATCGAACAGGTCTTCAATCTTGGGAAGTGGGTACTTGTTCTTTATTGTGACTTCATTGAGGGAACGGTAATCGACACGGAGTCGGATAGTTTCGTCCCTCTTTGACACAAATAGAACGGGTGATCCCCAAGGAGAGGCACTAGGGCGAATGAATCCTTTTCTGAGCTGCTCTGCCAGTTGCTTCTTCAATTCAGCCAACTCTTCGGATCCCATTCTATAGGGCTTCTTATAGATGGGTCCGGCTCCGGGCATTAGATCAATGATGAACTCAATGTCGCGGTCAGGAGGCATTCCGGGCAGCTCATCAGGAAATACATCCGAGTATTCACATACCACTGGCACTTGATCCAACTCAATTCCCGACACACAGTTAGCCTGAGGGGCTTGAGTGGAGGCAGGGCCGAGAACATACTTGACTTCCACTCCTTGGCTATTGGTCATGGTAACAATCATCTTGGGACAGTCTAACAAGCCTCTGTGCTTGGTTAACCAGTCCATGCCTAGGATCACATCCAAGCCTTCCGACTTCATGATGATAAGGTCTGCTAGGAAGTCTACCCCGTTGATGTTAATCTCAACTCCTTTACAGCATATCCCGGACTTCATAACTGATCCCGGGGTTTGTATCAACATACGACTACCCAGGGGTGTAGGCTTCATCCCACTCTCTAGTGCAAACTTTTGAGTAACAAAAGAATGAGAAGCTCCACAATCAAACAGTATGGTTGCCGGGGTTGAGTTGACGAGGAACGTACCCAGTATGACGTGCGGGTCTTCCTGGGCTTCCTCAGCGGTGATGTGATTCACACGACCCTTGCCATTGTTGGGCTGGTTGCGGGGAGTTGGGTTCCTTGGTGGCGCTCCACGGCCTTGACCTTGGTTGGTGCATTGGGGCAAGGTGCATCTGGCTTCTTGTTGGGGCACTGCTTAGAGATGTGTCCAGGCTGACCACACCCAAAGCAAGTGACCTGGCCATAGTTGTTATTGTTGTTGTTTCTGCCGCCGTTGTTGTTATTGGGGTTGTTGTAGGCTGGCCTGGGATTGGCATACTGCTGAGGCTGGTAGCTGATACGTCCCAACGTATCTATAATTTTTTATTGTTCCATGCTATTATATTATCTATTTTGGATGTTTTATATGCATTAATATGCTATTTTATACTATTTTTGGGGACTAACCTATTAACCTAGAGCCCAGTGCCAGTTTCTGTTTTTTCCTTGTTTTTGAGTTTTACAGAAAAGGAATATCAAACGGAGTCCAAATGGAATAAAAATTTACGGTGATTTTTTATGGACCAGAAGAGACCCACGGGGCATCGGAGTTGGGCCAGAAGAGCCACGAGGCGATCACAAGCCTAGGGGGCGCCCCCCCCCCACTAGGGGCGCGCCCCCCTGGATTGTTGCCGCCTTGTGGCCCCCCTTGACGTGAGACCGATGCCAAAAATTCTCATAAATACCCAAACCTCTGAAAAGAAACCTAGATCGGGAGTTCCGCCGCCGCAAGCCTCTGTAGCCACGAAAAACCAATCGGGAGCCCGTTCCGGCATCCTGTTGGAGGGGGAAAGCATCACCAGAGGCCATCCTCATCATCCCGGCGGTCTCCATGACGACGAGGGAGTAGTTCACCCTCGGGGCTGAGGGTATGTACCAGTAGCTATGTGTTTGATCTCTCTCTCTCTCTCGTGTTCTTGAGATGACACGATCTTGATGTACCGCGAGCTTTATTAATATAGATGAATCATATGGAGTTTTCCCCTCTCTATCTTCTTGTGATGAATTGAGTTTTCCCTTTGAAGTTTTCTTATCGGATTGAGTCTTTAAAGGATTTGAGAACACTTGATGTATGTCTTGCGATGGGATATCCGTGGTGACAATTGGGATGTTCTATTGATCCACTTGATGTATGTTTTGGTGATCAACTTGCGGGTTCCGTGACCTTGGGAATCTATGCATAGGGGTTGGCACATGTTTTTTTCTTGACTCTCCGGTAGAAACTTTGGGGCACTCTTTGAAGTTCTTTGTGTTGGATTGAACATGATGAATCTGAAATTGTGTGATGCATATCGTATAATCAAGCCCATGGGTACTCGTGGTGACATTGGAGTATCTAGGTGACATTAGGGTTTTGGTTGATGTGTATCTTAAGGTGTTATTCTAGTATGAACTCTTGGATAGATCGATCGGAAAGGATAACTTGGTTATGTTAGTACGAACTCTTGAATAGATCGATCGGACAGGATAACTTGGTTATGTTAGTACGAACTCTTGATTAGATCGATCGGAAAAGATAACTTTGAGGTGGTTTCGTACCCTACAATAATTTCTTCGTTTGTTCTCCGCTATTTGTGACTTTGGAGTGAACTCTTTGTCACACGTGAGGGATTTACATATGATTCAACTATGTCAGTATTGTTGAGAGAACTTGCACTAGTGAAAGTATGAACCCTAGGCCTTGTTTTCAAGCATTGCAATACCGTTTTTGTTCACTTTTGTTACTTGCTACCTAGCTGTTTTTATATTTTTAGATTACAAAAACCTATATCTACCATCCATATTACACTTGTATCACCATCTCTTCGCCGAACTAATGCACCTATACAATTTACCATTGTATTGGGTGTGTTGGGGACACAAGAGACTCTTTGTTATTTGGTTGTAGGGTTGTTTGAGAGAGACCATCTTCATCCTACGCCTCCCACGGATTGATAAACCTTAGGTCATCCACTTGAGGGAAATTTGCTACTGTCCTACAAAACTCTGCGCTTCGAGGCCCAACACGAGTCTACAAGAAGAAGGTTGCGTAGTAGACATCAAGCTCTTTTCTAACGCCGTTGCCGGGAAGGTGAGTGATTGAAGGTATATCTTTAGATATTGCAATTAAATATTTTAGCTTCTTGTTGTTCACTAGTTTGGTTTTATAAAAGAAAACTACAAAAAAATGGAGTTTAGGTTGCATCATTTCTTTCGTCTTTATAATGTCTTTCGTGAAAATAAGGATTCAGAAAATTGTGCTCAATTGGTAGAGGAAGAAATTATGCAAATACTTAATGAGAATTCCCTGAGTGATGAGCATGATTGTAATGTTGCTAGTATGAATTCTCTGAATATCCATGATGCTAATGATATGCAAAGCCACAAGCTTGGGGATGCTATGTTTGATGAAGATGATATTTTTAGTCCCGCAAGTTTTGATGAGAAAATATATTATGATGATGGCATGCCTCCTATCTATGATGATAATGATGATGACATGTATGCTATAAAGAGTGATAGTAACCATGAAACTTGTCCTCGTGATTTTAATATTGAATGTGGTTATGTCAATCAAGTGTCTCATCATAGTTATTTTGTTGAGTTTGCTCCCACTACCATGGATGAAAAGAAATTTGCTTTTGTGGAGAGTAATGAAAATTCTATGCTTGTGCATCATGAAAAGAATGCTTTATGTGATGGTTATATTGTTGAATTCATTCATGATGCTACTAAAAATTATTATGAGGGAGGAGTATATGCTTGTAGGAATTGCAATAATATCAAGTTTCCTCTCTATGTGTTGAAAGTTTTGAAGTTATGCTTGTTTTACCTTCCTATGCTAGTTGATTCTTGTTCCCATAAGTTGTTTTGTCACAAAATCCCTATGCATAGGAAGTGGGTTAGGCTTAAATGTGCTAGTCATATGCTTCATGATGCTCTCTTGCATGTTTCAATTCTTATCTTTTATGTGAGCATCATTGAAATCATCATGCCTAGCTAAAAGGCATTAAAGAAAAGTGCTTGTTGGGAGACAACCCAACACTTTTACTTTCTGTTTTTGTGTGTTCACATGATTAATCTACTGTAGTAATCATGTTTTGTGCCTTTTATTTCAATAAAGTGCCAAGTAAAGCCTTTGGGATGACTCACAAGATGAGTAGAATTGATGCTGAACCAAAACAGAAACTTTTGACTCCAGTACAGGAATTTTAATTTTTTACTGGAGCGTGATAATGACCTGAAATTTTTACACAGTATTTATATACAAATTCTTCAGGTTGTACTAAGTTTTCAGAATTTTTAGAGACAGGGAAGTATGGATATACTACAGATCTTCACAGACTGTTCTGTTTTTGACAGATTCTGTTTGGCATGCATAGTTTGCTTGTTTTAGTGTTCCCATAGCTTATATTGAGTGATATAAATTATAGGAATGATATAATACAGTAGGTATCATGTGGGAACAATTATGAATCTTGTCTTGACAGTACCTAAGTGAATGATTTATCTTTATTATACTAACCCTTCTCACGAAGTTCCGTTAAGTTTTGTGTGATTGAAGTTTTCAAGTTTTGGGTGAGACACCGATATGAGGAGAATAAGGAGTGACAAGAACCTAAGCTTGGGGATGCCCAAGGCACCCCCAAGTTAATATCCATGGAAGACTCAAGCGCCTAAGCTTGGGGATGCCCCGGTAGGCATCCCCTCTTTCGTCTTCAACACTATCGGTATATCTTACTTAGAGCTATATTTTTATTCGTCACATAATATGAGTTTTTCTTGGAGCGTCATTTTATTTTGTTATTTTCTGTTAATTGTTATTTATAATCTTTATTTTCAATAAAAAGTTCCAAGAATTGCCTTTAGGATGCTTGAATTGCATGTTTGATGTGCGCTGTGTAAAAACAGAAACGTTTTCTGTAGTGTTTGAATTTTCATATTTCACTGGAACGTGTAAACTTTCTGAAATTTTTACACAGTGTTGTCATACAAATTGTTTAGCATGTCCTAAATTGTAATAATTTTTTGAGTTACGGAAGTACACTGTTTTCATAAATTGCTACAGACTGTTCTGTTTGGACAGATTGTTGTCATAGTTTTGTTATTTACTTATCCTATAGTTTCCATAGCCTATATTGGTAGATATAAATTGTGGAAACGATAGTAAACAGTAGATGATGTTTGGAAATTATTGTGCAACATGTCTTGGCAGTACATAAAGTGTTGATTTATTCTTATGTGTACTAACCTATCTCACGAGTTCTTTTCAAGTTTTGTGTGGATGAAGTTTTTGATAATAGGTGAAACCGGGATATGAGAGGATTGAACGAGATACAAAAGCTCAAGCTTGGGGATGCCCAAGGCACCCCAAGTAAATATTTCAAGAAGTCTCAAGCATGTAAGCTTGAGGATGCTACGCATCCCACCTCTCTTCCTTAACTATCGGTTAGCCTATGTTGAGCCTAAATTTTTATTCGTTCACATGATGCGTGCTATTCTTGGAGTTAAATTTTTGTTTAGTTTGATGTTTGAATAAAATACTCAGATCTGAAATTCTTAGATGAGAGAGTCTTCACATAGTTATTTAATTGTTGGCTACTCATTGATCTTCACTTATATCTTTTGGGAGTAGTTTGTCTTTTGCTCTAGTGCTTCACTTATATCTTTGTAGAGCACGGCGGTGGTTTCATTTTATAGAAATTGATGAACTCTCATTCTTCGCTTATATTATTTTGAGAGTCTTTAAACAGCATGGTAATTGGTTTAGGTTATGAATTTAGTCCTAATATAATGGGCATCCAAGAGGGATATAATAAAAACTTTCATATAAAGTGCATTGAATACTATGAGAAGTTTGATTCCTTGCATATAGTTTTGAGATATAAAGAGGGTGATATTAGAGTCATGCTAGTGAGTAATTGTGGATTGGTAGAAATACTTGTGTTAAAAGTTTGTGATTCCCGTAGCATGCATGTATGGTGAACCGTTATGTAACGAAGTCGAAGCATGATTTGTTTATTGATTGTCATCCTTTGTGTGAGGGTCGGGAGCGCGCGATGGTTAACTCCTACCAACCTCTCCCCTAGGAGCATGCGTCTAATACTTTGCTACGATAACTAATAGACTTTTGCAATAAGTATGTGAGTTCTTTATGACTAATGTGAGTCCATGGATTACACGCACTCTCACCCTTCCACCTTTGCTAGCCTCTCTAGTACCGCGCAACTTTCGCCGGTGCATTAAACCCACCATATTCCCTTCCTCAAAACAGCCACCACACCTACCTATTATGGCATTTCCATAGCCATTCCGAGATATATTGCCATGCAACTTCCACCATTCCGTTTATCATGACACGCACCATCATTGTCATATTGCTTTGCATGATCGTAAGACAGCTAGCGTGATGTTTTCATTAATGTCATGTGCTATGCTAGATTGTTGCACATCCCGGTACACCGCCGGAGGCATTCATATAGAGTCATGTTTTGTTCTAAGTATCGAGTTGTAATTCTTGAGTTGTAAGTAAATAAAAGTGTGATGATCATTATTATAGAGCATTGTCCCATGTGAGGAAAGGACGGAAGCTATGATTCCCTCACAAGTTGGGATGAGACTCCGGACTTTAAAAATAATAAAAGAGGCCAATGAAGCCCAAATAAAAAAAAGAGGCCAAAGATGCCCACCCAAAAAAATGAGAGAAAAGAGAGAAGGGATAATGCTACTATCTTTTTTCCACACTTGTGCTTCAAAGTAGCACCATGATCTTCATGATAGAGAGTCTCCTATTTTGTCACTTTCATATACTAGTGGGAATTTTTCATTATATAACTTGGCTTGTATATTCCAATGATGGGCTTCCTCAAATTGCCCTAGGTCTTCGTGAGCAAGCGAGTCGGATGCACACCCACTTAGTTTCTTTTTGAGCTTTCATACACTTATAGCTCTAGTGCATCCGTTGCATGGCAATCCCTACTCACTCACATTGATATCTATTGATGGGCATCTCCATAGCCCGTTGATACGCCTACTTGATGTGAGACTATCTTCTCCTTTTCAACACAACCTCCACCATATTCTATTCCACCTATAGTGCTATATCCATGGCTCACGCTCATGTATTGCGTGAAAGTTGAAAAAGTTTGAGAACATAAAAAGTGTGAAACAATTGCTTGACTTGTCATAGGGGTTGTGCATGATTTAAATACTTTGTGTGGGGAAGATGGAGCATAGCCAGACCTTATGATTTTGTAGGGATAACTTTCTTTGGCCATGTTATTTTGAAAAGACACAATTGCTTTGTTAGTATGCTTGAAGTATTATTGTTTTTATGTCAACATTAAACTTTTGTTTTGAATCTTATGGATCTGAACATTCATGCCACAATAAAGAATATTACATGGATAAGTATGTTAGGTAGCATTCCACATCAAAAATTCTGTTTTTATCATTTACCTACTCGAGGACGAGCAGGAATTAAGCTTGGGGATGCTTGATACGTCTCCAACGTATCTATAATTTTTGATTGTTCCATGCTATTATATTATCTGTTTTGGATGTTTTATATGCATTAATATGCTATTTTATACTATTTTTTGGGACTAACCTATTAACCTAGAGCTCAGTGCCAGTTTCTCTTTTTTCCTTGTTTTTGAGTTTTACAGAAAAGGAATATCAAACGGAGTCCAAACGGAATAAAAATTTACGGTGATTTTTTATGGACCAGAAGAGACCCACGGGGCATCGGAGTTGGGCCAGAAGAGCCACGAGGCGATCACAAGCCTAGGGGGCGCCCCCCCCCTAGGGCGCGCCCCCCTGGCTTGTCGCCGCCTTGTGGCCCCCCTTGACGTGAGACCGATGCCAAAAATTCTCATAAATACCCAAACCTCCAAAAAGAAACCTAGATCGGGAGTTCCGTCGCCGCAAGCCTCTGTAGCCACGAAAAACTAATCGGGAGCCCATTCCGGCACCCTGCCGGAGGGGGAAACCATCACCGGAGGCCATCCTCATCATCCCGGCGGTCTCCATGACAAGTAGGGAGTAGTTCACCCTCGGGGCTGAGGGTATGTACCAGTAGCTATGTGTTTGATATCTCTCTCTCGTGTTCTTGAGATGACACGATCTTGATGTACCGCGAGCTTTATTAATATAGATGAATCATATGAGTTTTCCCCTCTCTATCTTCTTGTGATGAATTGAGTTTTCCCTTTGAAGTTTTCTTATCGGATTGAGTCTTTAAAGGATTTGAGAACACTTGATGTATGTCTTGCGATGGGATATCCGTGGTGACAATGGGATGTTCTATTGATCCACTTGATGTATGTTTTGGTGATCAACTTGCAGGTTCCGTGACCTTGGGAATCTATGCATAGGGGTTGGCACATGTTTTCGTCTTGACTCTCCGGTAGAAACTTTGGGGCACTCTTTGAAGTTTTTTGTGTTGGATTGAACATGATGAATCTGAAATTGTGTGATGCATATCGTATAATCAAGCCCATGGGTACTCGTGGTGACATTGGAGTATCTAGGTGACATTAGGGTTTTGGTTGATGTGTATCTTAAGGTGTTATTCTAGTACGAACTCTTGGATAGATCGATCGGAAAGGATAACTTGGTTATGTTAGTACGAACTCTTGAATAGATCGATCGGACAGGATAACTTGGTTATGTTAGTACGAACTCTTGATTAGATCGATCGGAAAAGATAACTTTGAGGTGGTTTCGTACCCTACAATAATTTCTTCGTTTGTTCTCCGCTATTTGTGACTTTGGAGTGAACTCTTTGTCACACGTGAGGGATTTACATATGATTCAACTATGTCAGTATTGTTGAGAGAACTTGCACTAGTGAAAGTATGAACCCTAGGCCTTGTTTTCAAGCATTGCAATACCGTTTTTGTTCACTTTTGTTACTTGCTACCTTGCTGTTTTTATATTTTCAGATTACAAAAACCTATATCTACCATCCATATTACACTTGTATCACCATCTCTTCGCCGAACTAGTGCACCTATACAATTTACCATTGTATTGGGTGTGTTGGGGACACAAGAGACTCTTTGTTATTTGGTTGTAGGGTTGTTTGAGAGAGACCATCTTCATCCTACGCCTCCCACGGATTGATAAACCTTAGGTCATCCACTTGAGGGAAATTTGCTACTGTCCTACAAAACTCTGCGCTTCGAGGCCCAACACGAGTCTACAAGAAGAAGGTTGCGTAGTAGACATCAAGCTCTTTTCTAGCGCCGTTGCCGGGAAGGTGAGTGATTGAAGGTATATCTTTAGATATTGCAATTAAATCTTTTAGCTTCTTGTTGTTCACTAGTTTGGTTTTATAAAAGAAAACTACAAAAAAATGGAGTTTAGGTTGCATCATTTCTTTCGTCTTTATAATGTCTTTCGTGAAAATAAGGATTCAGAAAATTGTGCTCAATTGGTAGAGGAAGAAATTATGAAAATACTTAATGAGAATTCCCTGAGTGATGAGCATGATTGTAATGTTGCTAGTATGAATTCTCTGAATATCCATGATGCTAATGATATGCAAAGCCACAAGCTTGGGGATGCTATGTTTGATGAAGATGATATTTTTAGTCCCGCAAGTTTTGATGAGAAAATATATTATGATGATGGCATGCCTCCTATCTATGATGATTATGATGATGACATGTATGCTATAAAGAGTGATAGTAACCATGAAACTTGTCCTCATGATTTTAATATTTAATGTGGTTATGTCAATCAAGTGTCTCATCATAGTTATTTTGTTGAGTTTGCTCCCACTACCATGGATGAAAAGAAATTTGCTTATGTGGAGAGTAATGAAAATTCTATGCTTGTGCATCATGAAAATAATGCTTTATGTGATGGTTATATTGTTGAATTCATTCATGATGCTACTAAAAATTATTATGAGGGAGGAGTATATGCTTGTAGGAATTGCAATAATATCAAGTTTCCTCTCTATGTGTTGAAAGTTTTGAAGTTATGCTTGTTTTACCTTCCTATGCTAGTTGATTCTTGTTCCCATAAGTTGTTTTGTCACAAAATCCCTATGCATAGGAAGTGGGTTAGGCTTAAATGTGCTAGTCATATGCTTCATGATGCTCTCTTGCATGTTTCAATTCTTATCTTTTATGTGAGCATCATTGAAATCATCATGCCTAGCTAAAAGGCATTAAAGAAAAGTGCTTGTTGGGAGACAACCCAACACTTTTACTTTCTGTTTTTGTGTGTTCACATGATTAATCTACTGTAGTAATCATGTTTTGTGCCTTTTATTTCAATAAAGTGCCAAGTAAAGCCTTTGGGATGACTCACAAGATGAGTAGAATTGATGCTGAACCAAAACAGAAACTTTTGACTCCAGTACAGGAATTTTAATTTTTTACTGGAGCGTGATAATGACCTGAAATTTTTACACAGTATTTATATACAAATTATTCAGGTTGTACTAAGTTTTCAGAATTTTTAGAGACAGGGAAGTATGGATATACTACAGATCTTCACAGACTGTTCTGTTTTTGACAGATTCTGTTTGGCATGCATAGTTTGCTTGTTTTAGTGTTCCCATAGCTTATATTGAGTGATATAAATTATAGGAATGATATAATACAGTAGGTATCATGTGGGAACAATTATGAATCTTGTCTTGACAGTACCTAAGTGAATGATTTATCTTTATTATACTAACCCTTCTCACGAAGTTCCGTTAAGTTTTGTGTGATTGAAGTTTTCAAGTTTTGGGTGAGACACCGATATGAGGAGAATAAGGAGTGACAAGAACCTAAGCTTGGGGATGCCCAAGGCACCCCCAAGTTAATATCCATGGAAGACTCAAGCGCCTAAGCTTGGGGATGCCCCGGTAGGCATCCCCTCTTTCGTCTTCAACACTATCGGTATATCTTACTTAGAGCTATATTTTTATTCGTCACATAATATGAGTTTTGCTTGGAGCGTCATTTTATTTTGTTATTTTATGTTAATTGTTATTTATAATCTTTATTTTCAATAAAAAGTTCCAAGAATTGCCTTTAGGATGCTTGAATTGCATGTTTGATGTGCGCTGTGTAAAAACAGAAACGTTTTCTGTAGTGTTTGAATTTTCATATTTCACTGGAACGTGTAAACTTTCTGAAATTTTTACACAGTGTTGTCATACAAATTGTTTAGCTTGTCCTAAATTTTAATAATTTTTTGAGTTACGGAAGTACACTGTTTTCATAAATTGCTACAGACTGTTCTGTTTGGACAGATTGTTGTCATAGTTTTGTTATTTACTTATCCTATAGTTTCCATAGCCTATATTGGTAGATATAAATTGTGGAAACGATAGTAAACAGTAGATGATGTTTGGAAATTATTGTGCAACATGTCTTGGCAGTACATAAAGTGTTGATTTATTCTTATGTGTACTAACCTATCTCACGAGTTCTTTTCAAGTTTTGTGTGGATGAAGTTTTTGATAATAGGTGAAACCGGGATATGAGAGGATTGAACGAGATACAAAAGCTCAAGCTTGGGGATGCCCAAGGCACCCCAAGTAAATATTTCAAGAAGTCTCAAGCATGTAAGCTTGAGGATGCTACGCATCCCACCTCTCTTCCTTAACTATCGGTTAGCCTATGTTGAGCCTAAATTTTTATTCGTTCACATGATGCGTGCTATTCTTGGAGTTAAATTTTTGTTTAGTTTGATGTTTGAATAAAATACTCAGATCTGAAATTCTTAGATGAGAGAGTCTTCACATAGTTATTTAATTGTTGGCTACTCATTGATCTTCACTTATATCTTTTGGGAGTAGTTTGTCTTTTGCTCTAGTGCTTCACTTATATCTTTGTAGAGCACGGCGGTGGTTTCATTTTATAGAAATTGATGAACTCTCATGCTTCGCTTATATTATTTTGAGAGTCTTTAAACAGCATGGTAATTGGTTTAGGTTATGAATTTAGTCCTAATATAATGGGCATCCAAGAGGGATATAATAAAAACTTTCATATAAAGTGCATTGAATACTATGAGAAGTTTGATTCCTTGCATATAGTTTTGAGATATAAAGAGGGTGATATTAGAGTCATGCTAGTGAGTAATTGTGGATTGGTAGAAATACTTGTGTTAAAAGTTTGTGATTCCCGTAGCATGCATGTATGGTGAACCGTTATGTAACGAAGTCGAAGCATGATTTGTTTATTGATTGTCATCCTTTGTGTGAGGGTCGGGAGCGCGCGATGGTTAACTCCTACCAACCTCTCCCCTAGGAGCATGCGTCTAATACTTTGCTACGATAACTAATAGACTTTTGCAATAAGTATGTGAGTTCTTTATGACTAATGTGAGTCCATGGATTACACGCACTCTCACCCTTCCACCTTTGCTAGCCTCTCTAGTACCGCGCAACTTTCGCCGGTGCATTAAACCCACCATATTCCCTTCCTCAAAACAGCCACCACACCTACCTATTATGGCATTTCCATAGCCATTCCGAGATATATTGCCATGCAACTTCCACCATTCCGTTTATCATGACACGCACCATCATTGTCATATTGCTTTGCATGATCGTAAGACAGCTAGCGTGATGTTTTCATTAATGTCATGTGCTATGCTAGATTGTTGCACATCCCGGTACACCGCCGGAGGCATTCATATAGAGTCATGTTTTGTTCTAAGTATCGAGTTGTAATTCTTGAGTTGTAAGTAAATAAAAGTGTGATGATCATTATTATAGAGCATTGTCCCATGTGAGGAAAGGACGGAAGCTATGATTCCCTCACAAGTTGGGATGAGACTCCGGACTTTAAAAATAATAAAAGAGGCCAATGAAGCCCAAATAAAAAAAAGAGGCCAAAGATGCCCACCCAAAAAAATGAGAGAAAAGAGAGAAGGGATAATGCTACTATCTTTTTTCCACACTTGTGCTTCAAAGTAGCACCATGATCTTCATGATAGAGAGTCTCCTATTTTGTCACTTTCATATACTAGTGGGAATTTTTCATTATATAACTTGGCTTGTATATTCCAATGATGGGCTTCCTCAAATTGCCCTAGGTCTTCGTGAGCAAGCGAGTCGGATGCACACCCACTTAGTTTCTTTTTGAGCTTTCATACACTTATAGCTCTAGTGCATCCGTTGCATGGCAATCCCTACTCACTCACATTGATATCTATTGATGGGCATCTCCATAGCCCGTTGATACGCCTACTTGATGTGAGACTATCTTCTCCTTTTCAACACAACCTCCACCATATTCTATTCCACCTATAGTGCTATATCCATGGCTCACGCTCATGTATTGCGTGAAAGTTGAAAAAGTTTGAGAACATAAAAAGTGTGAAACAATTGCTTGACTTGTCATAGGGGTTGTGCATGATTTAAATACTTTGTGTGGGGAAGATGGAGCATAGCCAGACCTTATGATTTTGTAGGGATAACTTTCTTTGGCCATGTTATTTTGAAAAGACACAATTGCTTTGTTAGTATGCTTGAAGTATTATTGTTTTTATGTCAACATTAAACTTTTGTTTTGAATCTTATGGATCTGAACATTCATGCCACAATAAAGAATATTACATGGATAAGTATGTTAGGTAGCATTCCACATCAAAAATTCTGTTTTTATCATTTACCTACTCGAGGACGAGCAGGAATTAAGCTTGGGGATGCTTGATACGTCTCCAACGTATCTATAATTTTTGATTGTTCCATGCTATTATATTATCTGTTTTGGATGTTTTATATGCATTAATATGCTATTTTATACTATTTTTTGGGACTAACCTATTAACCTAGAGCTCAGTGCCAGTTTCTCTTTTTTCCTTGTTTTTGAGTTTTACAGAAAAGGAATATCAAACGGAGTCCAAACGGAATAAAAATTTACGGTGATTTTTTATGGACCAGAAGAGACCCACGGGGCATCGGAGTTGGGCCAGAAGAGCCACGAGGCGATCACAAGCCTAGGGGGCGCCCCCCCCCTAGGGCGCGCCCCCCTGGCTTGTCGCCGCCTTGTGGCCCCCCTTGACGTGAGACCGATGCCAAAAATTCTCATAAATACCCAAACCTCCAAAAAGAAACCTAGATCGGGAGTTCCGTCGCCGCAAGCCTCTGTAGCCACGAAAAACTAATCGGGAGCCCATTCCGGCACCCTGCCGGAGGGGGAAACCATCACCGGAGGCCATCCTCATCATCCCGGCGGTCTCCATGACAAGTAGGGAGTAGTTCACCCTCGGGGCTGAGGGTATGTACCAGTAGCTATGTGTTTGATATCTCTCTCTCGTGTTCTTGAGATGACACGATCTTGATGTACCGCGAGCTTTATTAATATAGATGAATCATATGAGTTTTCCCCTCTCTATCTTCTTGTGATGAATTGAGTTTTCCCTTTGAAGTTTTCTTATCGGATTGAGTCTTTAAAGGATTTGAGAACACTTGATGTATGTCTTGCGATGGGATATCCGTGGTGACAATGGGATGTTCTATTGATCCACTTGATGTATGTTTTGGTGATCAACTTGCAGGTTCCGTGACCTTGGGAATCTATGCATAGGGGTTGGCACATGTTTTCGTCTTGACTCTCCGGTAGAAACTTTGGGGCACTCTTTGAAGTTTTTTGTGTTGGATTGAACATGATGAATCTGAAATTGTGTGATGCATATCGTATAATCAAGCCCATGGGTACTCGTGGTGACATTGGAGTATCTAAGTGACATTAGGGTTTTGGTTGATGTGTATCTTAAGGTGTTATTCTAGTACGAACTCTTGGATAGATCGATCGGAAAGGATAACTTGGTTATGTTAGTACGAACTCTTGAATAGATCGATCGGACAGGATAACTTGGTTATGTTAGTACGAACTCTTGATTAGATCGATCGGAAAAGATAACTTTGAGGTGGTTTCGTACCCTACAATAATTTCTTCGTTTGTTCTCCGCTATTTGTGACTTTGGAGTGAACTCTTTGTCACACGTGAGGGATTTACATATGATTCAACTATGTCAGTATTGTTGAGAGAACTTGCACTAGTGAAAGTATGAACCCTAGGCCTTGTTTTCAAGCATTGCAATACCGTTTTTGTTCACTTTTGTTACTTGCTACCTTGCTGTTTTTATATTTTCAGATTACAAAAACCTATATCTACCATCCATATTACACTTGTATCACCATCTCTTCGCCGAACTAGTGCACCTATACAATTTACCATTGTATTGGGTGTGTTGGGGACACAAGAGACTCTTTGTTATTTGGTTGTAGGGTTGTTTGAGAGAGACCATCTTCATCCTACGCCTCCCACGGATTGATAAACCTTAGGTCATCCACTTGAGGGAAATTTGCTACTGTCCTACAAAACTCTGCGCTTCGAGGCCCAACACGAGTCTACAAGAAGAAGGTTGCGTAGTAGACATCAAGCTCTTTTCTAGCGCCGTTGCCGGGAAGGTGAGTGATTGAAGGTATATCTTTAGATATTGCAATTAAATCTTTTAGCTTCTTGTTGTTCACTAGTTTGGTTTTATAAAAGAAAACTACAAAAAAATGGAGTTTAGGTTGCATCATTTCTTTCGTCTTTATAATGTCTTTCGTGAAAATAAGGATTCAGAAAATTGTGCTCAATTGGTAGAGGAAGAAATTATGAAAATACTTAATGAGAATTCCCTGAGTGATGAGCATGATTGTAATGTTGCTAGTATGAATTCTCTGAATATCCATGATGCTAATGATATGCAAAGCCACAAGCTTGGGGATGCTATGTTTGATGAAGATGATATTTTTAGTCCCGCAAGTTTTGATGAGAAAATATATTATGATGATGGCATGCCTCCTATCTATGATGATTATGATGATGACATGTATGCTATAAAGAGTGATAGTAACCATGAAACTTGTCCTCATGAATTTAATATTTAATGTGGTTATGTCAATCAAGTGTCTCATCATAGTTATTTTGTTGAGTTTGCTCCCACTACCATGGATGAAAAGAAATTTGCTTATGTGGAGAGTAATGAAAATTCTATGCTTGTGCATCATGAAAATAATGCTTTATGTGATGGTTATATTGTTGAATTCATTCATGATGCTACTAAAAATTATTATGAGGGAGGAGTATATGCTTGTAGGAATTGCAATAATATCAAGTTTCCTCTCTATGTGTTGAAAGTTTTGAAGTTATGCTTGTTTTACCTTCCTATGCTAGTTGATTCTTGTTCCCATAAGTTGTTTTGTCACAAAATCCCTATGCATAGGAAGTGGGTTAGGCTTAAATGTGCTAGTCATATGCTTCATGATGCTCTCTTGCATGTTTCAATTCTTATCTTTTATGTGAGCATCATTGAAATCATCATGCCTAGCTAAAAGGCATTAAAGAAAAGTGCTTGTTGGGAGACAACCCAACACTTTTACTTTCTGTTTTTGTGTGTTCACATGATTAATCTACTGTAGTAATCATGTTTTGTGCCTTTTATTTCAATAAAGTGCCAAGTAAAGCCTTTGGGATGACTCACAAGATGAGTAGAATTGATGCTGAACCAAAACAGAAACTTTTGACTCCAGTACAGGAATTTTAATTTTTTACTGGAGCGTGATAATGACCTGAAATTTTTACACAGTATTTATATACAAATTATTCAGGTTGTACTAAGTTTTCAGAATTTTTAGAGACAGGGAAGTATGGATATACTACAGATCTTCACAGACTGTTCTGTTTTTGACAGATTCTGTTTGGCATGCATAGTTTGCTTGTTTTAGTGTTCCCATAGCTTATATTGAGTGATATAAATTATAGGAATGATATAATACAGTAGGTATCATGTGGGAACAATTATGAATCTTGTCTTGACAGTACCTAAGTGAATGATTTATCTTTATTATACTAACCCTTCTCACGAAGTTCCGTTAAGTTTTGTGTGATTGAAGTTTTCAAGTTTTGGGTGAGACACCGATATGAGGAGAATAAGGAGTGACAAGAACCTAAGCTTGGGGATGCCCAAGGCACCCCCAAGTTAATATCCATGGAAGACTCAAGCGCCTAAGCTTGGGGATGCCCCGGTAGGCATCCCCTCTTTCGTCTTCAACACTATCGGTATATCTTACTTAGAGCTATATTTTTATTCGTCACATAATATGAGTTTTGCTTGGAGCGTCATTTTATTTTGTTATTTTATGTTAATTGTTATTTATAATCTTTATTTTCAATAAAAAGTTCCAAGAATTGCCTTTAGGATGCTTGAATTGCATGTTTGATGTGCGCTGTGTAAAAACAGAAACGTTTTCTGTAGTGTTTGAATTTTCATATTTCACTGGAACGTGTAAACTTTCTGAAATTTTTACACAGTGTTGTCATACAAATTGTTTAGCTTGTCCTAAATTTTAATAATTTTTTGAGTTACGGAAGTACACTGTTTTCATAAATTGCTACAGACTGTTCTGTTTGGACAGATTGTTGTCATAGTTTTGTTATTTACTTATCCTATAGTTTCCATAGCCTATATTGGTAGATATAAATTGTGGAAACGATAGTAAACAGTAGATGATGTTTGGAAATTATTGTGCAACATGTCTTGGCAGTACATAAAGTGTTGATTTATTCTTATGTGTACTAACCTATCTCACGAGTTCTTTTCAAGTTTTGTGTGGATGAAGTTTTTGATAATAGGTGAAACCGGGATATGAGAGGATTGAACGAGATACAAAAGCTCAAGCTTGGGGATGCCCAAGGCACCCCAAGTAAATATTTCAAGAAGTCTCAAGCATGTAAGCTTGAGGATGCTACGCATCCCACCTCTCTTCCTTAACTATCGGTTAGCCTATGTTGAGCCTAAATTTTTATTCGTTCACATGATGCGTGCTATTCTTGGAGTTAAATTTTTGTTTAGTTTGATGTTTGAATAAAATACTCAGATCTGAAATTCTTAGATGAGAGAGTCTTCACATAGTTATTTAATTGTTGGCTACTCATTGATCTTCACTTATATCTTTTGGGAGTAGTTTGTCTTTTGCTCTAGTGCTTCACTTATATCTTTGTAGAGCACGGCGGTGGTTTCATTTTATAGAAATTGATGAACTCTCATGCTTCGCTTATATTATTTTGAGAGTCTTTAAACAGCATGGTAATTGGTTTAGGTTATGAATTTAGTCCTAATATAATGGGCATCCAAGAGGGATATAATAAAAACTTTCATATAAAGTGCATTGAATACTATGAGAAGTTTGATTCCTTGCATATAGTTTTGAGATATAAAGAGGGTGATATTAGAGTCATGCTAGTGAGTAATTGTGGATTGGTAGAAATACTTGTGTTAAAAGTTTGTGATTCCCGTAGCATGCATGTATGGTGAACCGTTATGTAACGAAGTCGAAGCATGATTTGTTTATTGATTGTCATCCTTTGTGTGAGGGTCGGGAGCGCGCGATGGTTAACTCCTACCAACCTCTCCCCTAGGAGCATGCGTCTAATACTTTGCTACGATAACTAATAGACTTTTGCAATAAGTATGTGAGTTCTTTATGACTAATGTGAGTCCATGGATTACACGCACTCTCACCCTTCCACCTTTGCTAGCCTCTCTAGTACCGCGCAACTTTCGCCGGTGCATTAAACCCACCATATTCCCTTCCTCAAAACAGCCACCACACCTACCTATTATGGCATTTCCATAGCCATTCCGAGATATATTGCCATGCAACTTCCACCATTCCGTTTATCATGACACGCACCATCATTGTCATATTGCTTTGCATGATCGTAAGACAGCTAGCGTGATGTTTTCATTAATGTCATGTGCTATGCTAGATTGTTGCACATCCCGGTACACCGCCGGAGGCATTCATATAGAGTCATGTTTTGTTCTAAGTATCGAGTTGTAATTCTTGAGTTGTAAGTAAATAAAAGTGTGATGATCATTATTATAGAGCATTGTCCCATGTGAGGAAAGGACGGAAGCTATGATTCCCTCACAAGTTGGGATGAGACTCCGGACTTTAAAAATAATAAAAGAGGCCAATGAAGCCCAAATAAAAAAAAGAGGCCAAAGATGCCCACCCAAAAAAATGAGAGAAAAGAGAGAAGGGATAATGCTACTATCTTTTTTCCACACTTGTTCTTCAAAGTAGCACCATGATCTTCATGATAGAGAGTCTCCTATTTTGTCACTTTCATATACTAGTGGGAATTTTTCATTATATAACTTGGCTTGTATATTCCAATGATGGGCTTCCTCAAATTGCCCTAGGTCTTCGTGAGCAAGCGAGTCGGATGCACACCCACTTAGTTTCTTTTTGAGCTTTCATACACTTATAGCTCTAGTGCATCCGTTGCATGGCAATCCCTACTCACTCACATTGATATCTATTGATGGGCATCTCCATAGCCCGTTGATACGCCTACTTGATGTGAGACTATCTTCTCCTTTTCAACACAACCTCCACCATATTCTATTCCACCTATAGTGCTATATCCATGGCTCACGCTCATGTATTGCGTGAAAGTTGAAAAAGTTTGAGAACATAAAAAGTGTGAAACAATTGCTTGACTTGTCATAGGGGTTGTGCATGATTTAAATACTTTGTGTGGGGAAGATGGAGCATAGCCAGACCTTATGATTTTGTAGGGATAACTTTCTTTGGCCATGTTATTTTGAAAAGACACAATTGCTTTGTTAGTATGCTTGAAGTATTATTGTTTTTATGTCAACATTAAACTTTTGTTTTGAATCTTATGGATCTGAACATTCATGCCACAATAAAGAATATTACATGGATAAGTATGTTAGGTAGCATTCCACATCAAAAATTCTGTTTTTGTCATTTACCTACTCGAGGTCGAGCAGGAATTAAGCTTGGGGATGCTTGATACGTCTCCAACGTATCTATAATTTTTGATTGTTCCATGCTATTATATTATCTGTTTTGGATGTTTTATATGCATTAATATGCTATTTTATACTATTTTTTGGGACTAACCTATTAACCTAGAGCTCAGTGCCAGTTTCTCTTTTTTCCTTGTTTTTGAGTTTTACAGAAAAGGAATATCAAACGGAGTCCAAACGGAATAAAAATTTACGGTGATTTTTTATGGACCAGAAGAGACCCACGGGGCATCGGAGTTGGGCCAGAAGAGCCACGAGGCGATCACAAGCCTAGGGGGCGCCCCCCCCTAGGGCGCGCCCCCCTGGCTTGTCGCCGCCTCGTGGCCCCCCTTGACGTGAGACCGATGCCAAAAATTCTCATAAATACCCAAACCTCCAAAAAGAAACCTAGATCGGGAGTTCCGTCGCCGCAAGCCTCTGTAGCCACGAAAAACTAATCGGGAGCCCATTCCGGCACCCTGCCGGAGGGGGAAACCATCACCGGAGGCCATCCTCATCATCCCGGCGGTCTCCATGACAAGTAGGGAGTAGTTCACCCTCGGGGCTGAGGGTATGTACCAGTAGCTATGTGTTTGATATCTCTCTCTCGTGTTCTTGAGATGACACGATCTTGATGTACCGCGAGCTTTATTAATATAGATGAATCATATGAGTTTTCCCCTCTCTATCTTCTTGTGATGAATTGAGTTTTCCCTTTGAAGTTTTCTTATCGGATTGAGTCTTTAAAGGATTTGAGAACACTTGATGTATGTCTTGCGATGGGATATCCGTGGTGACAATGGGATGTTCTATTGATCCACTTGATGTATGTTTTGGTGATCAACTTGCAGGTTCCGTGACCTTGGGAATCTATGCATAGGGGTTGGCACATGTTTTCGTCTTGACTCTCCGGTAGAAACTTTGGGGCACTCTTTGAAGTTCTTTGTGTTGGATTGAACATGATGAATCTGAAATTGTGTGATGCATATCGTATAATCAAGCCCATGGGTACTCGTGGTGACATTGGAGTATCTAGGTGACATTAGGATTTTGGTTGATGTGTATCTTAAGGTGTTATTCTAGTACGAACTCTTAGATAGATCGATCGAAAAGGATAACTTGGTTATGTTAGTACGAACTCTTGAATAGATCGATTGGAAAGGATAACTTGGTTATGTTAGTACGAACTCTTGAATAGATCGATCGGAAAAGATAACTTTGAGGTGGTTTCGTACCCTACAATAATTTCTTCGTTTGTTCTCCGCTATTTGTGACTTTGGAGTGAACTCTTTGTCGCACGTGAGGGATTTACATATGATTCAACTATGTCAGTATTGTTGAGAGAACTTGCACTAGTGAAAGTATGAACCTAGGCCTTGTTTTCAAGCATTGCAATACCGTTTTTGCTCACTTTTGTTACTTGCTACCTTGCTGTTTTTATATTTTCAGATTACAAAAACCTATATCTACCATCCATATTACATTTGTATCACCATCTCTTCGCCGAACTAGTGCACCTATACAATTTACCATTGTATTGGGTGTGTTGGGGACACAAGAGACTCTTTGTTATTTGGTTGCATGGTTGTTTGAGAGAGACCATCTTCATCCTACGCCTCCCACGGATTGATAAACCTTAGGTCATCCACTTGAGGGAAATTTGCTACTGTCCTACAAAACTCTGCGCTTGGAGGCCCAACACGAGTCTACAAGAAGAAGGTTGCGTAGTAGACATCAGTAGTTCAGACGAGGTGCAGGAGGTCTAGCTTGCTGCGGCTGATAGGTCGGCTTGGCTGGGGCTGGCTGCCAGGGGCGAGGCTTCTGGTTGCTGGAACTACCCTTGCTAATCATCTTGCGCTTGCGAGTGTGGTCCATGGCACGGCGCTTGTCTTCAAGCATGAGGGCCTTGTTCACCAGGTCGAAGAAGGTCCGACAGTCGCAGACAATGAGCTGATATTCCAGGGTCTGCTGAAGTCCTTCCATGAAGCATTCCATCTTAGCAGCCTCCATGTTGATGTCTTCAGGTGCATACCTTGACAGCAGGTTGAACTTCTGCAAGTACTCCTTGATAGAGCCACTTCCTTGCTTCAGTGCTCGGAATTCTCTCTTCTTGATAGCCATGATCCCAGAAGGAATGTGGGCGGTGCGGAATCCTTCCTTGAAGTTATCCCAGGTGATCACATGATCGCCTTGCATGACCTTGAATCCATCCCACCAAGCTCTGGCGGTACCTCCGAGGTAGTGAGAGGCATACATCACCTTCTCACGATCCTCATTGCAATTGACCAGTGCAAGGAGGTCCTCGATGGTGCGGATCCACTCATCGGCATCCAGTGGTTCAGCAGTCTCGGTGAAGGTTGGGGGCGAATTCCTCATGAACTCAGACAGAGTGGAGCGGCCATTCCTGTTCCTACCTTGGTGCTGGTTGTTCACAAGGACTTGAGCCATCTGCTGAATAGCAGCAGTGTTGGCTTGGCGTTCCTCCCGGAGAACTTGGAGAAACTAAGCTATGGTCATGTTCTCCGGTGGAGGTGGTGGCGGGGGAATGTCACCTTGTGGCTGCTCCGGGTGATCTCCAGTGTGAGCAGCCCCACCATCTCCCTGTTGCTGGCTAGAGTTGCCGGCTCCAGGGTTTGTGAAGGATCTGTTGTGGGTTGCAGTCACCATCCTGTTTGGAGCAGCCAAGTCAAATAACTGGGATAGACGAGAGGAAAGCAACAATGGAGAAAGCGCGCCTAAGGGGGTTTGTATAGTGCAAGTGTGGTAAAACAAAGGTCGAAAGACCAACACATATATTAAGATAAGATAGACGATGGGGTCGCTTACATGTTGCCTAAGGCAAAAGCGTGACTTGCATCGGAACACAAACAACAAAAGCAAACAACAAGCACATATGGTTTCATATGAACCATTACACGGACTCGACTTCGCATGAGGGGTACATGACTGATCCTACCCTAGGGGTTCTCGGACTCAAGTGGTGGAGTGCTCGGTCTCGTACTCACACTCCTCAGGATCTTCCTCCTAATCATCATCTGTACGGTCGTCGTCTCTGGTCGAGGGGGTCGGAGAACGAGGAGGTCCATCCTGACGACGCTTCGCCGGTGGTGTGGTGAAGAGCTCATGGTACTCCTTCGCACTCATGCGACGACGACGTGTCGGTGCATCTCTAGCTGGGGGGTACTCCTCCTCTGTAAGCGACAGTTGGTCGTCCCTCGGGGGCTCCGTCCGTCTTGATGTTGTCTGGCTTCGTCTTGGCTTGACGAAGTAGCTCTCGGGTGTGGTGAAGTTCCTCGCGGAGCTTCACGGACTCCTTAATCAAGTTGTGAGCCAGACTGTCGGCGGAGAGGCTGAAGTAGGTCTGGAACCTGAGTGGCATCCCATCCTCCTTGGACAGAATCAACGTCCAACTCTCGCCATTCTCATCCTTCTTGAAAGGGAGGTAACGAGTTGCCGGCTCGTCAGCCATCTCTGGAATGATGTCTCGAAGGTGGATAAGTGCCTTGCGTGCAGCCGTCTCGACTACGAGTGCTAGGGTCTCCATCTGTGGTCCCTCAAAGAACCAACTCGTCGGGGAGTCGTTTGCCTTCACGACCACATCAACGTGGTACTCCTTTGTGACGGCATCGACCCAGTGCTCGTGGTAGAGGAAAACGGGTGATCGGCGATACTGGCACTTCTCCAGGCTATCCTCAAGGAGTAGGGGAAAGCCGGATGCTAGGAGGGCTTCAGGTACGACGGCCATCTACAAGGTTTGAAGGGAGCAGAGTCGGTATAGTGCTGTGAGAAAACTAGAAGAGGTAAGAAGTGTAGAACTCCCAAGTATATGTGTAGTTTTGAAAACGGTTTTATCCTAGCTAACGTCCATGCTAACTAAGGGCTTCCTACGGTCAACCTGGCTCTGATACCAGCTCTATGGGGACCCCAACTCATAAGCCGTGATCACCAAATGCACGTGTACAGTGATCCCAGAGATCAATGCTCACTGAACACACAGAAGCTGAATAACAAGAGTCTTACATCCATACTTAGCGTCTTACACAAATAAAACCATGAAGGTCAAGTCTTACATAGATAGGGCCATGTAGGCAAAATAACAAACACAACTAGCAGCGGAAATCTTGATCGAAAGCGTAGACCCCGTGCCATCTGCCTTAACCTACAGGCATTCTGACTGGGAAGCGTCCTAGTTCGCATGTTCGTCACCATCAAACTCTTCACCAAATTCCTCCTCTTCCATGTCTGGCCAATTAAATAACCAGTGGCAAGCCAATGAGTACTTTGAATGTACTCGCAAGCAACCCATGTATGGAACAAGGCAATAATAATGCATGATATAGCACTAAGTAGGTAAGTTTTGCGGAAAGCTAATTTTGAGTGCAATGTCATGTTAAAAATAAATTGTGATAGCATGCATCAACAAATAACAGGTATCCGTATGAACAGGTTATAGATATCAATATGAATCAAGGTTTTAACATCTCATGTTCGACCAACATGTCAAGTCATCTGACTTAACTTACGTATCATCTCTGTGTCATCCTCACACACACACACACATACCAAGTTTAGTTAACACTGGACGTAGCACAAGAGCGGTCATCAACTGTCCTTGACCATGGACATGGCTATTCGAATAGTTTTACACTCTGCAGAGGTTGCACACTTTACCCACAAGACTCGGGGAACTTCCGTGTCATCCACAACTCGCGGTATATTACATACCCGAGGTAAGCACCCGAACATTGCCTTTTCCCTAGAGATACTAAACAAAGAGTCCACTCGTTGGTCCCATCCCTCATGATATACATCACATGTATCATCCACGAGGGCACGCAACGGTGTGCCCGGTGCCTATGAAGACAGCGTATGGTCGCCCTACCAGGCACGACCCCGTATAAAAAATGACCACATCACTCCCGCCACTAGTAATGCGGGCTCCATGCTAGTACCCACCAAGGTAGTCAACAAAGCCCCGTCCCATAAGGGATATCGTGGTTGTACATGTAAGGTTGGAATAACGGTCGCAACTTACACTAATCTGTTTTCGAAAACCACACACACTCACTTGCTCCGGTACACCACTTCTTTATCAAGTGGTTACCTAGCTCAACATCATCTCCCTCGGGCATTGGTGGCACCCGACGGGGTTTTCGAAAAGTCTTTAAAAGCATTTGTTTCCAACACCATGCATATTCCCGTCCCGCTTTGCGTAGCATCTGCTAAGCATCCTATCTACTTCCCACCCGCACAACCCTCATAGGAAGGTAGGGTCATGCACGATGCAAGTATCAACGGAGAAGTAACAGAGGCATCCACCAAAGTGGTCACCACACCATCATGACCAACATAACAAAATAAAGTGCTATATGCCATGCAATAAAATGGTTTCTTAAACATGGTCAAAGGGCTGCTTGCCTGGCTAAACAAAGTCTTCGGGATCTTAAAAGTCTTCTGGTCCAACTCCCTCGTCAACAGCGCAATCTATCATCGCGGTAATATCGGCAATAATAAGGATCTTAACAAAAACAGAGCACAAAACTCACTTTTAAAATGTTACCCTACTCTGTAGAATACTACATACCAAACTAAAAATATTTGTCTAAGGTTTTGTAGTGAAAAGGATTTTGAAAACTATTTAAACAGAGGCTAAAAATAATCAAAACTAGCCTTTAAATAAAACCAGTACTAAAAATGTTTTCTAAAATTTACACAATTGCCACTATTAAATTCTACAGAATATTACAAGATTTGTGGTGGAAAAATATGTGGAATTGGACAAATATTCATCTCTGTGGAATTTTTGGAAAAATGCATAGAAAAAGAAAAGAAAAAGGGCTCTGCGCCCTGGGCCAGAGCCAGCCAGCTGCTGGGCCGGCCCAGTGGCCAGCCAGGCTAGGCGCGCTGGCGCCCCCGCACGCGCCAGGTTTGAACCTGACGTGCGGGACCCAGAGGCCAGCAACAGCGGGAGGGAGAGGGGAGAGGGGGCAGAGGCTGACGGGTGGGGTCCACCTGTCGGGACCCTCGTCAACCCCTCGCCAGAGGGCGGCGAGCCTCACTGGCGGCAAAGGAGGGCACGGCGAGGGGAGCTGAGGGCAGGAACGGCTTCAGGGCGTCGTCGCCGTCTCGGGGGAGGTGGAGCTGGTCGGAGAGGGGGCCCTGGTCGCCGGCGACGAAGGAGCCGCGGCGGAGGTGCGTCGGCCGAGCTCCAAGACGACGCTGCGAGCTGCAACCAGCACGGGGAGGAAGGGGAAATCGATCAGAGGCGCCAGGGGAAGCCAGAGGGAGAGAAGGGAGGGCCGGAGGGGTTCCCTACCGCGAGATCGACGGCGGCCAGAGGCGGCGGCGCCGAGCTCGATCCCGAGCGCCTGAGCTCCAAAACGGAGGGGAGAAGGCACGGGAGCTCGATTGGGAGGTGGGGAGAGAGGCCAGAGGGGAGAGAAAGGCTCGGGGAGGCCCTTTTGTAGGTTGCCCGCGGTCCACCGTGCGCTCGTGCGCCGGTGAGGAAGAGGCCGTGGCCAGAAGGCACGGGAGGAGACGGGGGTGTGTCTGGGGCGTTCCTGCATGATGGGCTTTTGGCGCGCTCTGGCGCGTCCACCAGTGTCCATCGACTGCGCGGGGGCTAAACAAAGGGGAAAAGGGGCATGGATGCCCTGGATCTTGCCAGGAGGGAGAGAGAGCTTGAGAGAAGGGGAAAAGTGGTTGTCCAGGGGCTGCAAGTGGGCTTCGCACCCATGCAATTATGCATTTGGCCGCCAGGGCTTTTACCAGAGGTGAGGAGGGGTGGTATGGTGATGTGGTAAAATTTTGGGCTCAAGGAGAACAATGGAAGGGGTCCAATCATTGATCTTTGCTTCCCACCAGAAGATGTTTGATCAGGGTTTGGGCTACCTCTGGTGCTCCACTAGAAATGAAACTTAACAGGACCATATGGTGATAACAAATAAGCTTGATCACCAACTTTGAGCTTATTTGAGGAAAATTGACAATGTAAACTTGGTAAACCCTAGAAATCAACAGAATCGGATTTTTGTAGATCTAGGCATGCAATCCTATTCTCCCAAATCCACCACTTGGTGTGGTTTCATTATTTGGTGGTTAAAACATGCCCACAAAGTTTGGGGTCAATAGGAGATACTTCACAATGTAAAGTTGCTCAAACTTGACTTTGGACAGGAATGGTTTTGGATTACTTTGGTGGATCAAATCAATTGGGATTGAGATTAAACTTTGCAATATCATCACATATAGCATGTGTGACTTGCTGGAATTTTCCTGGATTTTATTGGGAATATTCCTTATAGAAATATTTCAAAAGCTTGATTTAAGCAGAAAGGGTTTTGAGGGGTTTTGCCCATTATGTTGAACATGACCATGTGTTGAAACTCATATATATATGGAAAATATATGTCCACTGAGTTTCCCTAAATTTTCTCAATAATTTGTAAAGCATTTAAATAATTTTTCCTTATGAAAAACATTTCTGGCCTTAAGAAAAAGCCTTTAAATAAAATAGTAAAATAATCTTTAAAAATAATATTCGGTGGTTTTGGGAAGTCTTATATATAGTAGGTTCCAAGTAGAGTCTTTGGGGTAAAAGGATCCACCCAATTTGAGGACTTGTAGTGCAAACCTCAATTCAGGGGATTTTGAAAACCTAATTTGAATAAGTCCTTTTTGGCCAAAATAATATTTGATAAAAATAGTTTTAGGTACTATACACATGGTATTATCAGTATTATCATTGGGCAAGATCTTTGGATCAAGGAAGATGGGTATGGAGAGGAGTAGAATCTATGAGTGCCATACACAATCAATCTAAGCAAGCAAGCATAAAACAAATCAAACAAGCTCATGCACTCAAAAGTTTTAATTGGTTCCAAATTTTGTAAATCCATAGCATAGCAAAGTGATACAAACACAGGGTGTGACAGGGACAAGTTGTGTCTTTGTGTTGTTGCTACTAAGGATTAAACGATGGGGTTTATTCATATTAGTTGAGTATACTTTGTCTACATCATGTCATCGTTCTCCAAGCATTACTCCGTTTGTCATGAACTTAATACGTAGAGAGGCAAGCATAGAAGCGCTCTTGAAGTGGAGTAATAGTAGTAGGTGCAGGCAGGAGTCGGCCTATTTGCTTATGGACGTGATGCCTATATACACATGATCATTGCCGTGAATATCGCATAATTATTCGCTTTTCTATCAATTGCCCAACAGTAATTTGTTTACCGACCGTATGATTTGCTTATGAGAGATGCCACTAGAAAACTCAATGGCCCCCGTGTCTATTCACTTATATATTCACAAACGCTATCATTACCTTGCTGTTATTTATTACCTTTTATTTTATTTTGCACTTTACTATCATCTACAATTATCTACACAACTCACTTGCTTGCAAATAATGAGATCAAGGGGATTGACGACCCTCTTGCCGGCGTTGGGTGCAAGTTGTTTGTTCTTTTGTGTGCAGCCGCTGAAGACGGTTGAGGATTTGTATTCCTATTGGTTCGATAAACCTTGGTTTCATAACTGAGGGAAATACTTACCCACTTTGTGTTGCGATTACCCGTTCCTCTTCATGGAAAACCCAACGCAGATCACGAGTATCAATCACTACTCGTCACTCTTACATAACACGCCCATTCGAAAACTCGTTCCTTTGCACCGGTATCTCAATCGAGTTACCGGAACCGGAATGTTGCCGTGACACCATTTCCGTTATCGCCGCCATGGCACCCCTTTCTTTCCATCATGACGACCAAATGCTTCATATCTTATTCATGCCAATGTTTTCATAAAATTGCATAATACTTGAATAGGTCATCCGCATCCATGTTAAAAACAATTAAATTGTTGTTTGAATTAAAATTTTCTAATAGCTTGTAAAATGGTTGATTTCATAACTAAATAACCGTAGCTTCGAACTAAACAAATTATATATGTAACTTGACTAGAAAAATGTGTAGAATAACAAACTGCATTTTGTTTTTCCTGTTTAATAATTATAAAATATGCTTAGGACAGATTTGTACCAATTTTGAAATTTGCATATGGGGTCATTTCGGAAATGCTATATGTTGTTTCCGGCCTCATTTAAATTGACTAGATAGCTAGTTCTTTATGCTTCACATCCTGCCATGTTAAATAACATTTAATCTTGTTGGGTAGCTAAACATGTAACAGCCCAAGTGCAATCCTTGTTCCCCTTTGTAATATTCTTATGTGGAACCTTCATGTTGTGCCTCTTGTGTTGAGTAATATATTTTTGGCCTCATGAGTTTTCGGCATCATGGCATCATAATCATCATGTCATCATAATTGCATCATGCTTCCTCATGTGGTGATGTGTGGTGAGTGTGTGTCTTGTGATGTTTGTGTGTTGGTGGCACATGTGTGTTTTGGTGTGTAGAACCTCTCCACTATTTTTTTCTCAAAACCCATCCCCACCTCTCTCTTTTCAAATAATAAAACATGTGGTATTTTATGGGCTTCTTATTTTCCGTAAAAGTGTTGAACCCCTCTTAAATATTCTGTAAAGATTTGTCAACCAACTCTCGGTCATGCTTTCTTAATTTTCATTTTTTTTATCTTTGCAAAACAGGCTCCAATTATATATTATAAGTGAATTATTTAAGTGTCCTAAAAATGACCAAACTATTTTTATTAAATAGGGGGTAATTTTGTGAGTTCAAAACTATCTTTGTTTTTCTCTAAATCTTTTCTAGCTTCCCTGAGTTTTTCTTTTGGTTTCTGTTTTATTTTTAAAGGGAAAAATGTTTTCTTTGTGAGAGAGAGAGGAGAAGAGCCCACTTGGGCCTTCGACCTCATGCAGGCCCAGCAGTATCGAGCCAGCCACAGCCCAGCTAGCCCCCCCCCCTCCCAGCGCGTTCGTCGTCGTCAACCTGTACGGCAGGACATCCAGGATGTCCACGTCGCCAAGTCCGTTGATTTGACGGCCGTCTGTCGACCGTAGCCCCTATTTAAGTTGTCCCTCGCGTCGCCCTAGACTTGCCCTCACCATTCCCTCATTCCTCCGCCGCTACCCACGTAGGTAAGAGCCTCCCTCGCCATAGCCGACGCCATGCCCTCGCTGCTCTGGCCGAGCTCGAGCTCGAGCTAGGGCAAGGGCATCCGCCTCGTCTTCTCCCCCGCCGGCAGCGTAGATCTACGCCCTGAAGTCCCCGCCTTCGTCTCCATCCCCTTGCGCGACGCCAGCGAGCCCGGAGCCCCCTCGCCGTCGTCTTCTTCTTCCCTGTAGTCGGATCCGAGGCGCACCAGTTTTCCCTTAGGCCACGCGTCGTCTCCAGCTCGACCCCGACCTCCTCTCCATGTCCTAGGTGAGCTAGGTATGCCCCTCTCCCTGCTCACCCTTCTCCCTCGCGCTCTCGTGCCCTGGACGCATAGATCCGTGCATGCCAAGGTCGCGCCCGCGTAGCTCCGTCAAGGTCGTCGTTTGATGTGTGTGTGCGTTCCAGTGCACGCGTGGCCGCGGTCCTAGAGGGTCCGGCTTCGTCCCTCGCGTGTACTAGCACGCGTAGTAGCTGCAGCCCGTTGCCATCTGCTCTGCGACGCGCTGTGCTCGCCCCGCATCGCCATGGCGGAGCCGAGCTCCTGCTCGTGCTCAAGCCCCTCGTTTTCTTCCTCCTCGCCTTCGTGTAGACACGGGAATGGGCTTCGATAGGAAACCCGCACCCCTGCCGGTGGTCGCCGTCTCCGGGGATCGCCGCAGTAGTCGCCGGCGACGAGTTCTTCTCCTCTATCCAGAGGTAGAAGAGATCCAGCCCCCTAGTCTGTTTATAAGTATATGTCGCCCCTATTGCTCAAATCCCCCCCCCCCCGCCTAGTCCAGTGGTCGAGCGGTTGCGCCTCCACCAGGGAGACCTGGGTTCGAACCCCGGCTCCCCCAACTTTTTCCACCGATTTATTTCGATGGGTATGACAGTGGGCCTGGCCCCACATGTCATCCACTAGGTGGCCTGGGGTGTTTTCCTTTTTCTTTATTTTGTTTTGTTGTTTTGTTTTAATGTTTTTGAGTGTTTTCAGATATTTCCTTTTAGGAAAATTCCAAATTTGGGATCTAGCCAAATCTGTCCAGATTCTAGGACATGTCACTTTTGGCATATAAGTGACTTAAGGGTTTTGTCATTTTTTTGATTGAGCTTGAGGGGGGTTTGTTCAAAGAAATATAGGCATGTGACATATGGATTTGGGGTAGAAAAATTCAGTGAATCCAATGGTGTGGTTAGTTTTGGCATTTGGACATGTTTGCAAAAATGTCATTTTGTGATATTGTGCCTTTTTGCCTTTTTCACATGAATTAATTCTTGCACTATATGGGAAACTTGTCAACATGAAATATGCTCATTTGTGTATGTGCTAGCCCCTGGTATTTTTGCTTGCCATGATAGATCATGTTATGAGTGGGATTCTTGATGCCAACATGCCACTAAAATTCTGTTTTCACATGCCCAAATATCCTAAGTGTTGGAATCTGTTATTTTGTTGCCATGTTACCTAGATGATTCCCATGTATGTGTTGCTCCTTTGTGATTGGCACCATGAGATGAATTGTTGTGCTTGTCATCCTCTGTAGATGTGTGCCAATATCTTGTTGATTAGACCATTGCATCTTATATAAAAACTTGTTGTTAACATGCTATTCTGTTAACAAGTGCCATGTTTGCCCCTTGATGAATTTCACTAAGTCTGTGATTTTGTTATTCTCAATATGTCATATTGTGAGGATGATAGCCATGGATATATGCATATTCTGATGTTGCCACAATGTAATTAGTTGTAGTACATGTTGTCCTATATCATCCTGTTAATTTTCATGCCATGAAATGCCCTCTAGCATATATAATTGTTGTTGTCAAGTTGCTGTCATGTTAACTCAGATTCTGTAAAACTGGAATTTTCACTAAGTCCCTAAAAACTGTTTCAACATGCCATCTTGTGAGCTTCATTGCCATTGATCCATGCTTCCTTTCATGTTGCTGTAGATAGATGATTTGTTAAGCATGCTTTGTACTTCATGTCCATGCCTTGGTGGTGATTTAAAACTTTCTGTAGCTCTGGATATGTGTCTTGCAAGTTGACATGTTGCTGTTTGTGGACAGATTGTGTGTAGAATTGTTTTGTGACTTGTGAGAGCTATATCCATTGTTTTGCTTGATCTTTAGCTCTATTCTTGCTAGATTTTCATTTCCTATCCAGTGGCATCCTTGGAATACCAAGGAATAGCCCATTGCCTCCCTCATCTTGAGTTTTGTCTCCGTTAACGTTCGTACCTTGCCGGGAGTGTACCGTGAGCTACGTTACTCCGTTTGCAACGTTCTACATATGCATTTGCATCGAGTTTGCATGAAGCATTCATATTTTCCATGATCATGCATGTTCAAATAACTAAACTTGAGGTTCTGTCCAGAATACTAAAGAACTTAATAATTGCATGAGAAACATGACTAGTTTAGGTTGCCATGTTAAATACATCAACTTGGTCATGCATCATCTTGTTTGTGCATAGCACCTTGTTTGTATGTTTATTTGGTGTTGTTTCTCTTTGGGTAGACACGAGTGTCGAACCTGAGTACGAGGATCCAGGAGAGTACAACTACGAGGACCCACCTCTTTGTCCCTCTGAAGACCCAGCAGGCAAGATGATCATACCCGGATCCTGACACTATTTTTGCCTTGCTAGTTGTCTCGCTTGTACCGTTATGTTTCGTTACCTACCACTTAAACTGTCAGCCTCCTAATTGCCATGAAAGCCTCTAACCCCTCCACTACCTAGCAAAACATTGATTGGCTTCGTTACCGATGCTCAGCCCTTATCTTATAGCGTTGCTAGTTGCAGGTGCAAGCTTTTCCATGTGCCAACATGGATTTTGGTTATATCACTCTATTTACTATTATTTAAATTAATGCACATATATATCTGGCAACGGTGGAAGGCTTGGTCTTTTGCCCGGTGTTTTGTTCCGCTTTTGTCGCACTAGTTCCGAGTACCGGTGTTATATTCCATATTTTGCGCTCCAAACATGCTCGGGGTTGTTATGGGGACCCCCTTGACCATTCGTTTTAGATTAAAACTTGTCTGGCAAGACCCAACTTTGGTACTACATTTGCTAACAACTTAATAAAATTGCATAGGGCATAGCTACCCCGTGGATAATTAATCAACAACCCGGGCCAGTGCTCCTCATGAGTGTTGGTCCAAACTAGAGTTTTGTGCGGGGCCAACCCGGGGCAACTCGGGAGATGTCTATCAGGCCACCGTACGCTGCGCTCATCCGGTCGTGTCCTGAGAACGAGATACGCGGCTCCTATCGGGTTCGCCGACACGTCGGGCGGTCTTGTTGGACTTGTTTTACCTTTCTCGAATGTCTTGCGCGAGGAATTCCGATTTTTCTTCGAGCTATCCCGAGGTTGCGGTTTTCTAGTGGAATTGCCTAGGAAATCACGGGAATCGTGGTCGAGGTTATTCCCGCGACGTGTGGTTAGTTTGTGATGGATGAGTTGGAGCACCCCTGCATGGTTAAATCTTTCGGAAAGTCGTGCCCGCGGTTACGTGGCAACTTGGAAATTTGGTTAACACCCGGTAATAGTAAACTTGAAGTAAACTCAATAAAAATACACCAACCGTGTGCGTAACCGTGACTGTCTCTGCTCGTGAACATGAACCGAGAGGGAACACGGTGGGGTTATGATTGACGTAAGTAGGTGTTCAGGATCACTTAGTGATCATGCTAGTTCACGTCCGTCTCTCGTAGGCCACCATATTTACATTCATGTTCTCGTAAGTTAGCCACCAAATACATGCTTAGGTGCTTGCTGCAGCCTCACCACTTAACCTTTCCTCACCCAATGCCTTACATAGTTTCGGTACCCGGGTTATGAGATTGCTGAGTCCCTGTGGCTCACAGATAACAACAATACAGGTACAGGTGTTGACGAGTACGTGCCAGATGACTTGTCGCAGCTCCAGTGGGAGTATGATGAAGAACATAGGCATATGTATGTTACGTATCCAGATGAGTAGGGAGCTTCGTGGTGGTGATCCTGGGATAGCAAGACAGTTTATCATTGCTTCTTTTATCGTTTGATTTGGTCCGTAGCCGGACCCTATCTTCTGAATGATGTATGAATAATTTGTGTGGACTTGTAAGATAGCTTGTGGCGAGTGTAAGCCAACTCTTATACTCATCTCTTCCTACATGTATGCAATGTTTTACTGTACTTGCGAAACGATGCGATGCGCTTCTATCCCCGTCGAGGCCTCATGCCTTAATAGGGATAGAACCGCATCTTGGGCGTTACAACACAAGAGTGAACTAAATAATTCAAATGTGGAGTTTCGTCAATATGCAACTCGTTGCATATTGAGCTTCACTTAATGTGTAGTATTTGCTTGTTGCCATGCCATGCCATGCCTATTTAAACAGGACATGCATCATACTTGAGTGTGCATCATGCCATGAATAAGTTGTGGTGTTTATCGTGTCATTTTTATTGTTTTCGGATTGCTTCTTCTCGCTAGAGTCCGATAACGTTTCAGAGTGTGAGGATTCGTTTGACTACGCCCGTTCGTCTACTTCACGGATTCAATCTTCTTCCAAGCGGGATTTCAGGCAAGATGATCATTACCTTGGATATCACTACTATCATTGCTATGCAAGTTATCTCGTTTCTATCGCTATGTCTCGCTACCTACCACTTGTTTGTCAAGCCTCCCAAAATGCCATGATAAGCCTCTAACCATCCACATCCTAGCAAAACATTGTTTGGCTAAGTTACCGCTTGCTCAGCCCCTCTAATAGCGTTGATAGTTGCAGGTGCACGTTGTTCCATGTGGAAAACATGGATATCTTGGGATATCACATTATTCTTGCTATTTAAATTAATGCATCTATATACTTGGTAAAGGGTGGAAGGCTCGGCCTTTTGCTTGGTGTTTTGTTCCACTCTTGTCGCCCTAGTTTCCGATAACAGTGTTATGTTCGATATTGAACACTCCTAACATGCTTGGGGTTGTTATGGGGACCGCCTTGATAATTTGTTTTGGGATAAAACTCTTCCGGCACGGCCCAACTTTGGTGTTAAAATTTGTATAACTAATAAAACTTGCATAGGGATTAATTAACCCGTTGGCTAATTAATCAACAAACTGGGCCAGTGCTCCTCGTGAGTGTTGGTCCAAAATGGGATACCTGCGGGGCCGCCCCGAGGAAACTCGAGGATTGGTTTAACTCGTAGCTAGTCCCATTTGGTTGTGCCCTGAGAACGAGATACGTGCGGCTCCTACCGGGATCTGGCCTGCCGGGCGGTCTTGCTAGATTTGTTTTACCTTTAATGAATGTCTTGTGCACCGGGATTCTGAGGACACTTCAGGCTATCTCGTGGTAGAGGTTTTCCACCGCAGCTTGTGGTTAATTTGTGATGGATGAGTTGGAGCACCCCTGATACTTGTGATCTGGGTTCGGTTTTCCGTGAAGAGGAGCGGGTAATTGCAGCACAAAGTGGCTAAGTATATCCCTCATTTATGAAACCAAGGTTTATCGAATAAATAGGAATATCAATCCTCAACCGTCTTCAGCGGCTGCACACAAAAGAACAAACAACTTGCACCCAACGCGGGCAAGAGTGTTGTCAATCCCCTTGATCTCGTTATTTGCAAGCAAATGAGTTGTGTAGATAATTGTAGATAATTGTAAATTGCAAAATAAAATAAAAAGTAAATAAATACAACAAGGTAATAGTAGCATTTGTAAATTTATAAGTGAGTAGACCCGGGGGGCATAGTTTTCCCTAGCGGCATCTCTCATGTAGGCAGCATACGGTGGGTAACAAATTATTGTTGGGCAATTGATAGAAAAGCGGATAGTTATGCGATTTTCACGGCAATGATCATGTGTATATAGGCATCACGTCCATAAACAAATAGGCCGACTCCTACTGCACCTATTACTATTACTCCACTTCAAGAGCACTTATATGCTTGCCTCTCTATGTATTAAGTTCATGACAAACAGAATAATGCATGGAGAATGATGACATGGTGTAGACAAAGTAAACTCAAGCAATATGAATAAACCCCATCGTGTTATCCTTAGTAGCAACAACACAAAGACGCATCTTGTCCCATACTTTGTCACTGGATATAGAAACTCGTCAGGTTGAACCTACCACAATGCACCACTGCCACTGAAGATAGATCAATCTACTTGGCCAAAGCACATCAATAAATCGGAGAGCATTACGAAGCTATAATGATCATGCAAATAAGAATCTTAATATTCAGAGGTGACTCAAATACTTTTCATGAATAATCTGAACATAAACCCACAATTCATCGGATCCCAATAAACACGCCGCACAATAGGATTACATCGGATGGATCAAAGCGAAGATGCGATGATCATTGTATTGAAGATCAAGAGATAGAGAGATCATCTAGGTACTAGCTATGGACCCGTAGGTCTGTGGTGAACTACTCACACATCATCATGAGGGCAGCAAGGTTGATGTAGAGGCCCTCCGTGATCGATCCCCCCTCCGGCAGGGTGCCGGAACGGAGTTCCAGATAGCCTCGCGACGGAACAGAGACTTGCGGCGGCGTAAAAAAAGTTTTGGGACTGTCTCTAGGGTTTTTCGAATATTAGAGAATTTATAGGCCAGTGAGGGGCATCGGGAGGCACCCGAGGGGGCCAGCACACATCAGAGCGCCCCCAGGGCACGCCCTGTTGTGTGCTGGGGCCCTCCTGCGGCCTCCTGACTCCTCCCGAATATTACAGGTATTCTTTTGGTCCATAGAAAATCATCAAAAAGTTTCGTTGCAATTGGACTTCGTTTGGTACTGTAAACCTGAAAAGTAAAAAAAACATGCAGAAAACAGCAACTGGCACTGGGCACTGGGTCGATAGGTTAGTGCTCAAAAATATTATAAATTGGTAAATAAAGACCCAAAAAGTATCCTAGAATGATAATATATCAGCATGGAACAATCAAAAATTATAGATACATCGGAGACGTATCAACCCCTACAGGGTTAAATCTTTCGGAAAGTCGTGGCCGTGGTTATGTGACAACTTGGAAACTTTATAATACCCGGTTATGGAGAACTTCGAGAAAACCCAATTAAAATACACCAACCGTGTGTGTAACCGTGATCGTCTCTTTTCGAGGGTGTCGGGAAGAGAACACAGTGGGGTTATGATTGACTCTTAAGTAGGTGCTCGGGATCACTTCTTGATCATTACTAGTTCACGTCCGTTTATGCATAGATCACTTTTCTTATTCTTTTACTCATAAGTTAGCCAGATATCAAATGCTTAGTGCTGCTGCAACCTCACCACTTAACCATACCTCAGCCATTAAGCTTTGCTAGTCTTGATACCCTTGGTAATGAGATTGTTGAGTCCCCGTGGCTCGCAGATTCCTACAACAATATACGCAAGTATAGGTAATGCGATGATTTGGTGTGAGAGCGATGCTTGTTCTATTCAGAGTTCTTCTTCTTCTTCGATCATAGGATGGGTTCCAGGTCGGCAGCCTGGGATTAGCAGGGTGGACGTCGTCTTCTTTTTTGTTTGATTTCACCCGTAGTCGGATCCTACTCTTCTATATGATGATTGTTTTGTATTGATGTATTAAGACATTTATGTTGTAGCATGTGGGGAGTGTAAGCCAACTCCATATACTCATCTTTTATTTACATGTATTGTGACGATTTCCTTTCTTGCGAAGCAACCCGAAATGCGCTTCTATCCTTATCGAGGCCCTCGAGCCGTCGCGAGGATAGTACCGCATTTTGGGAGTGACAAGTTGGTATCTTAGCAGTACCGACCTAGGAGCCCCTTGATTGATCGAACTTGGTTGTTGTTGAGTCTAGAAAAAAAAGTATTTTGAGTCTAGTTATATATTGGAGAGTAGGAATTCTTTTACTTCTCATCCCCATCGTCGCTCTGGTGAGGAATCATGATGTAGAAATTTTGATTCTATCCCTCTTCTTACTCAAATTTTTTTAGAATCACGTGAGTATTTTGGAACCTCTACGATGTCGGTGTGACCGGAATTCTGTTCGTGGTGCCTCCCATCTGTATGGATTGGACCCGGGGAGTTGAGATCCAAGGTTTTCTTGTCATACTCGCTATCGTTCAGTTTACTTAGGATCTAAGGACAAAGATTTTCGAAATCGCTTCAATGCTATTTGTGCCGAGAGGAGTCTGGCGCCACCAAGTACTGGGGAGTGAGATCAGATGTACTGCGATATTTAGTATCATTAATTACGAGGGTCTAAGATAGATGAGTTTCCGAGGTCTCTGGTTATGTGTTGACGAATGTGATACATTGGAGAGTAGTGTCATGCTAGGAGTTGAGTGATGGATTTGCTCCTTGTATCTGTTGGACCAGACTGCATAACCAGAAGATTTTGGGGGTTCTTAGGTGGGAATTACAGTAGTTACCTAGGCTTATCTTCCAACATATGCAAGATGTGAGGTTGGGGTTCGACATCCAGTGGTTCGTTTGTTCACGGTCTTTCTTACAGCGGTTCTTGTTCTGTCTTAAAGAGTCCTTATAGCTTTGTTACGATTCGGGGATGCTTTGTATGTCGTGTGCACTACCTTGTACATGATGGCTACTGTAAGATAGAGCCCGTGCAAGCCTTACCACGAAAATATCAGATGAAATCTCTATTGTGTATTTGTTTCTGGCTTAATTCGCAACCTCATCCTTTGTTTTGTTGGAGTATGGTAATTTAAGTTGCTTCGATGTCAAGTGTTGATTCCAGACTTTTCCTAAATGCCGTTCTCATATTTATTTGGGAACACAAATTCTTTGATCAATCGTGTGTGTCATCGAAATTCTTTTCCATACAGAGTTTCCTTCAAGTCAGGTCAATTCAATCCTATTCCATTTGCAATATCATTTCTTAGTTTTTTCGGAGTTCTTTTTCATCCCTCCCAAATTGCCTATGTTTTCCCCCCACCCTCTCGCCCTTTTCTTCAACGATTAAATTGTCATCCAAGTGTCTTTCTATTCATGTGATGATTCCGCAATCTTTTCTTCCATATTGTATTCGGTGATTCATTGTGAAGATGCGCATGTGCTAAGTTCATCATTCTTTGTTCTCGTTTTCTTCTCCGGTGAATTCAATGCAAGTTTTCGATGTTCATCATATCCTTTGTCAATTGTCCAATATTTTTCCCATGTTGGAAATTCTTATCCAAGCCTCTCTTGTTTATTCACCTCTGTCTCTATTCTATCCAGAGTGGCAAACACATCTCAAAATATTTGTGTTTCCATTCAAATACTTTTAGTTATTTCGAGGTTCTCACCTCATCAAGTTTGAATTTGTACTGGTGCAATCTCTCTTTCTAAGCAATTGTTTCAACGGTGGTTTCCTTTGAGTGGGCCCATAACCCACAGGTTCATCTCCAGGATCCTACCTGGCTTTTCTAATCTTTTCCGGAGATGTTCTCAATTTCTTTTAAGAGTGGCGTAAGAATGAATTTCATCAGTCATATTTTTCTCCAAGATAGCTTCGAATTATTTTATTCATCGTTGGCTCAACCTTTTAGTTATTCATTTGTCTGGGGTGCTTCAACAATTCATGATGGTGTTCCTCATCGTCATTCTCAACTTGAAGACCAAAGATGGTTTCTCTTTAATCTTTATCCATTCTCATGAAGATTCATGGTTAAAGGTTGTTGCTATCCCCTTGAATTATGTCTGATACCGAGAAATTCTTTCATCTTAGTTTATCCGGAGATCCATCGTTTTAGAAGATTTCTTCATTCTCAGCTTGCAGCTCTCGTTCTCTAATTCTTCCAAAGTGATGTCTCTTCGTTCGTTGAGGGTTTCCTCCTTCGTTCTAAATTCTTACCGGTGGTTGGTTCAATTTTTTCATAGTCAAATCGTGGTCTCTTCGTTCTCATGTATCCCCATTCATTCGAAGTATCCCCCTTTGTTTAAAATTCTTACATGTGTTTCGTTAAAGATTTCTCCCTGTTTATGCGATCTCTCTTCGACTTTCCAACGAGAACAAGTAGTATGACAAATTCGTTGCTTGATGAAGGATAAGTATATCATAATTCTTATTCTTGTTTCATCAACTTGATTTCAATCCTACTTCCGGAGTTGTTCATGATATCACATTCTCGGTTCTAAGTTGTTCATCCATTCTTTTTTGGGGTTCCAAGTTTTCTCATTTATCTCGTCTGAAGCTCCATCTAACTCTTGCAAGGCTTCAATCTTGTTTATTTCAACCTTCAATTCTTTTATATCATCCTTTCATTTCCGGAGTTCTTCCAAGAGGTTATTCATGGTGATTAGTTTAAGGATTTAATTCATTCTCAAAGTTTTCCCCAAGATTCTCGTTGGAGAATCTCAAGTATTCTTTGTCTTGCATTCCGAAGTGCAATTCATTCTCCGTTATCTCTGAGATGGTGTTATAACATTCTTGAATCATGAGGAGTCTCAAAGATTTTTTTTTCAAGAATGAGATATTTAAACCCATCATTTCTCCCTTGGACCTATCTTGGATTAGATTTCACCTAAAGCCTTTCCCAAGGATTGTTGCTATTTGCGGTGTTTATCAATGATCCAAGTATTCTGCATCTTCTCGGTGAAAGGAGTTTCTCATATCTCCGTAGATCTCAAGTAATCAGTTGTTTCCCTTAGTGGCCGGTTGTCACCTCATAATTTTTTGATATGTTTCCCATAAGCCCACAACAAGCTTATTCTTTTCGTTGTTGATTTTCTAACAACTCCGTTCAATTCTTTGTAAGGATGCTTTCCAAATTCAATGGTGGTAGAAGTTTCCATTTTCTTCTCCGTTCTTTTCTTTCCAACGATCTAACTTCTATTCTTTTTTTCCGGAGGCATTGTGATGTTGCTCTCTTCGACCCATCATCTCCTTTTGGTAAGATCATGGTTTCTCCTTGCTTATCCATTTAACCAGAGTGTTGTCTTCTCTTTTCAAGTTCTTTTCATCTTATGAAGTTTGCCTCTGTTTTCAACCGAAGTGTTGTCCAAATTATTTCCTTCTCATTTGCTGTCTATCTCATTTCAACCAGAGTAGTTTCAATTCTTTCTTGCCCCTTGTGTTCTTTTCATCTCTCCGCAACCTCCAAGGTTCTTGTCACGCTTCTTCTTCCTCTATTCTGCCACGGTGCTTTCAAATTCGTTCGTCTTAGTTGTATCCTTTTTGTTCAAGCTTTTCAACCTTTCAACGTTCGTGGATTTCACTCAATTTTCAAAGAAGCAACTTAGTTTTACCTCTTCCTCTTCCGCTTTTCATTCCTAGATCTCGGGTCGAGATCTCTTGTAAGTGGGGGAGAGTTTTAACAGCCCGAGATTAATTCTTCTCATGATTGCTATTATATTGATTTTTCGATTCTAGTTTTGCTTCTATCCTTATCGAGGTCCTCGAGCCGTCGCGAGGATAGTACCGCATTTTGAGCGTGACAACATCACTATCTAAAGTTTTAACCTCTTGAAACACACTTTCATCATTAACAACACTATGATCATCACCCTCCAAATTATTGGGACACCTTTTAATTAAAGTTGACTTATCTCCAGTCCCATGATCATCAAGTTTTACGTTTCTAAATAAATATTCAATAGATGACACACCAATAGTTTTAAGATCTTCATTATAATTACCAGCAAGAAAACACAATTCGACATCTTTTTCTTCTCGTACCCTTCTAGCTCTAAGCATGTCAATCATCTTCCTATTGTAATCAATGGAGACTTGGATGGATTTTAAAGATTTATGCACTTCATCCTTATTAGCTGGCAAAAATTTAATTTTAAGGATATCCACATCATGCACAAGCTTATCCATGTTTCTAGACATATCATCCACTTGCTTATTTTTTTCTTCAACCATACTATTGAATTTTTAGAGCTAATAACTTCTTTAACATTGTTCTCTATTTTAGAAGGTATACTATTATTATTATATTTATTGTAATAGGAATTACCATAATTAATAGAGGGATTACTGGGATACGGTCTAGGATTGTTATTGAAGTTCTGTCTATAAGCATTATTGTTGAAATTGTTCCTTGAGATAAAATTCAAATACATAAATATTTTGCCCAATCAAATTAGACAAAGGAAAATCATTTGGATATATTTGAACATTTTAATAGTAAGCATGGTCATGATAGCATCAATTTTCTCACTCAAGGAGGATACTTCCTTGACAAAATTTACCTTCTTACCAGTTGGAGCTCTCTCAGTGTGCCATTGAGAATAATTTGTTGTCATGTTGTCAAGAAACTTTGTTGCCTCTCCAAGTGTTCTCCCCGTAATTGCTCCATCTGTAGGTGATTCTAAAAGGTTTCTTGAAACAAAGTTTAGTCCCGCATACAAGTTTTGTACCATCACCCATAAACTCAATCCATGCGTGGGACAATTTTTAATCATCAATTTCGTTCTCTCCCATGATTGTGCAACATGTTCTTGCTCCTGTTTTTTAAAATTCGTGATTTGATTTCTAGGAGATATTATCTTAGTGGGAGGAAATAGCAATAAAAGCATCTTTAGACTTTGACCATGAATCAATACTATTTTTTGGTAAAGATGAAAACCATCCTTTAGCTCTATTTCTAAGAAAGAAAGGAAATAATTTCAGTTTCACAATATCACTATCCACATCTTTCATCTTTTGCATATCACATAATTCAACGCAAATATTAAGATGGGATGCAACAGAGCAACTTTTATATCATATGACTCCGCACTAGTGGCGGGAGAAGCAATAGGTGTACTAATAAAAGTCACACGACTTAGTCTTTTCAACGGTAGACGTGATAGCTTTCTAGCAAAGATAGTAACACAAATATTTTTGGTATTTTTGGGTAAATTAAACTAATAAAGCAAGAGGCAAGGAAAATAAAACAAACAAATTGATAGATGCATGCGAAGGCACCTAGGTTATTTAGTGAAGCCTCTCTGGCAACGGCGCCAAAAATCCTTCCGCTACTTGGTGTAGGTGTTGGGTTTTCCCCGACGAGGGACGGATGAATCAATACAGTAGCAGATAGTATTTCCCTCAGTTTAGAACCAAGGTTATCAAACCAATAGGAGACACCATACAAATAACATCAACAACACATGCACACACACACACAAAGCAAATGCTTGCACCCAATGAATGCAAGAGGGTTGTCAATCCTTTTGTTCCCGCTGATTGCAAGGATTGAATGTGGTAGTGATTAGGTAAATAATAAAATTAAATAAAAATTAAATAAGAACAACAAGAAATTTGTATTTTTAGTATTTAATAGGAAAAGTGAGCCCGGAGGCCATTACGTTCACTAGAGGCATCTCTCTCATGAGCAAAATACGATGGGTAGACAAATTACTATTGGGCAATTGATAGAAAAGCACATAGTCATGATTGTGATTCTTTATGGCATAATTCATATATAGGCATTACGTCCGTGATAAGTGAACAATAAACTTACTAATTCCTACTATTATTACTCCACCCCTTGCCCGCTATCCACCATGCATCGCAAGGTATTAAGTTCATAACAAACAAAGTAATGCTTGAATCAAGATGACATAATGTAGACAAGATAAGACCAATCAATATGTTCAGAACCCGTTGTTTTATCTTTAGTGGCAATAATACAATACGTGCCTTGCAACCCTCCTGTCACATAGTAAGGACACCGCATGATTGAACCCACTACTATGCACCACTCCCTCTGAAGATCTACTAGTTTATTGGGCCAAAGAAAACTTATAGATTGGAAAACATACATAGCTATCAAATTACACAAAATAGATCAGAAAAGAGGCAATTACTTTCAATGACTAATCTGATCATAACCCCACAATTCATTGGATCCCAACAAATGCACTACGAGAATTACATCGAATAAGTCTCCGAAGAGATCATTGTATTGAAGATCATAAAGACAAAGAACCATCTAGCTACTGCTATGGACCCATAGGTCCTATGGGGAACTACTCACACATTATCATGGAGGCAGCAAGGTTGATGAAGATGGCCTTCGTGATGGATTCCCCCTCCGGTAGCACTCCGGAAAAGGGCTCCAAATGGGATCGCGGAGGAACAGAGGCTTGCGACGGCGATAAAATTGTTTTGGGTCTCGCTCTAGGGGTTTCCGAATATATGAGAATATATAACGCATGAATTAGGTCAGGGAGGTGCACAGGGGGCCCACAAGCTCACAAGGCGCGCCCCTTGAGTTTCTAGGATCTATTCTGGTCCATAAAATCATCGTAAATTTTCATCGTGTTTAGACTCCATTTTATATGGTTTTTCTATGAAACAAAGAAATAGAAAAAATAGAAATTGGCACTGGACACTAAGTTAATAGGTTCGTCCATAAAAACAATATAAAATGGCATCTAAAGCATATAATATTAGTAATCTAATAGCATGAAACAATCATAAATTATAGATACTTTGAAAACATATCAGACTACTTCACAATGGAGCCGACATAGCATGAAGATTTCCTTCAACGTCGTTTCCGATGAGCAGGAATATGTGCTTATGTGTAGTTACTAACGTGGAGAAGGCCGATGGCAACTTCAAGCTAGAAAGAATTGTTGCGGACAACTTTCTTTGTCTACTCTGCAGAAATGCACGGCTGCTCTCACGATGCCTGCTTACGGTAAGCCTGCAAATACAATTGATACTGAAATTCTTATGGGAGAGAGTACGGTCCTAAGCACCACGGTGCAATTTGCACGTACTGTGGTGTTTGAACCAGAGTATCTGTGATAGCCAACAATGAGGGACACAGAAAAACTGTTGGTAATTGGAACAGCAAGAGGATTCCCACGTATACTGGGTTCATTTGATTGCATGCACTTACAATGAATGTACCGCCCAAAAGGTTTACGTGGGCAATACCAAGGCCACTTCAAAGAAGCCATCATCATACTTGAAGCAGTGGCATCGAAAGACTTGTGGATATGGCGTGCTTTCTTTGGCACATATCTGGTTCATGCAATGACATCACTGTGCTCGAATGATCTTCTCTCTTCAAGAGACCTTATGGGCGGTGCAACTACACCGTCAACGGGCACAACTACAACATGGGGGGCTACCTTGCCAATGCATGATATCTATTCTCTATGGACGGCGTTTGTAAAGATCATATCCGATCCCCATGGAAATAAAAAAAACTCATTTTGCAACAATAAAGAGGCAGCTGGGAAGGATGTGGAAAGGGCGTTCGGAGTGCTCCAACCTCGTTCGGGTATTGTTCATGGAGATGCAATGATGTAGGAACAGTAGACACTTTGCAGCTCATGACATGTTGCGTAATCTTACACAACATAATTGTCAAGGATGAGGATGAAGGGACAGCCCGCACGCATGATTTTGATATGCCCTGTGTTCATGTCCTGCCTTTCGGAACAAGAGGCGGAGCATATTGTAAATTTTCTAGAGATGCACCGACAACCGCGAGATCAACAGATGCATATGCAACTTCTCAATGATCTTGTGAAGCATATGTGGATCCATGCTGAAAATCAGCAACTTTGCCTTTAGTTTTTTAACTATGCACTATGAACAATTTTTATGTTTGAACTCGCTCTGGGCGTTCGGGTTTACCCGAAAGTTCGGGTCGGGTAATTCGGGTTTAAATAAATTCGGGTTATCAGATTAGAAACCCGAACTTTGTACTCGGAATCCATTACCCGAAATTTCGGGTACCCAGAATTTCGGGTTCGGGTTCGGGTTTTTCGGGTATAACCCGAAATACAAACCAGTGAGCAAAATTGACAGCAAAAGTCTAGGTTTGCACATCATTTATACAACATTTGGACACATTTGTACAGCAAAACAACAGCAAAACAGTAGCATAACAGCAATTCAGCAATTCACCAGCATTTGGACACGTTTCTACAGCAAAACAGGAACATAACAGCAGCATAATAGCAATTCAGCAGCATAACAGCACTATATGAACAAAATGACAGCAAAATGACTACAAATAGAAGTTCTGGACATTTCAGCAATATTTAAGACCAATAGCAGCAGTTTCAGTGACATTTCAGCAATATTTAAGACCAATAGCAGCAGTTCAGCAACATAATTCAGCACCACCATAAGTCCATAACAACAAAATGACTACAAATAGAAGTTCTGGACATCACAAGTGCACAACAACACATACGAAGTTCACAAAAGTAGTTAAGACCAATAGCAAACAGCCACACATGAATGTCTTGCAACTAGTCAAGTCCACTCCATCCCTCCACGGCTCCACCTTCATGGCTTCATAATGGTCCAACCCTCCAAGACTCCAACCTGCACAATCCAGATGCAAATTGCATTATGATCAATAGGACTAATCCATTCAAACTTCATGTTTACAACAGATTTGTACCTTTAAGAAAAGATGGTCAAGCACTCAAGGTTTGGAGATGGACATGCTTACAATAGATTTCGAAGTGGTTGTCTCACTTCTATCACCTTTCCCTTTCCCTTTCCCTTTATCAATATGCAGGGCACCAAATTCTTTAACTAATTCTATATTGAATGGAAGGCAAACATGCAGGGAATGGTTAAGACATAAAGGCTAGATGGAACAAATACAAATACAAATACAAATACACAAAGGAGATGAAGAAATGTTTACCTTTTTCCACGACTTTTAATTGCTCCTGACTCTCTTGGATGTCAACAGGAGTTTCCCTTCTAAGCCAATCTTGCGCACATACAAGAGCTTCCAACATGAATGGAGTAAGTGAGGAACAAAAGTCATCCAAGATGCGCCCACTTGTGCTAAAAGCCGACTCGGAAGCTACCGATGAGATGGGTATAGCAAGCACATCACGTGCCAATTGAGCCAAGATGGGATATCGATGACCATTGAGCTTCCACCAACCAAGAATGTCAATCTTAGTGAATAGGTCTTCGGTATCTTCATCTAGATATTTGTCAAGTTCTGACTTAGCATTCCTACTTGTACCATTGTTCATCTTCAACTTCTTCGCAATGACATCTTGGAGCATGCCTCCTCTACCTCCCTTTGCTACTCTTGTATCATCATCTACTTCAGCCGTTCCTTCAATTGGAGCATACAAATCCCTATACTCTTCAAACAGATCATTGAGACAAGTTTTCACCGCTGCCCAAACTAGCTGTCCTGATTCCTGTCCAAATATTTCATCAACGACTGCATTTGTGTACAAAGATAATTTATATCTTGGATCAAGAACGGCTGCAATAAAGATTAGCAAATTAACATTCTCCTTTCCTTTTCCCTTAGCCTTGCTCTTCTTCTCATTTTCCATCTCATGCATGCTCTCCTTGCTGTTGGTGTGCCAAAATCCCCAATATTTGTCAAATTTGTCCTTCATTCTATGGCCCATAGCAACTTGCAAAATGTCATCACTATGCAACCATTTTTGAATCAGCAAATGAACTTCCCCGATATCACAAAAGTAAGTATTGCAAGTAACATTCAGATTAGAAGACACACGCTTTGTGAGATCATAGAAACACTCAAGGAAATCTTCCATCTTCTTGGAATTCTCCCAATCTATTTCTTCCGGGCAATCAAACCCATCATTCTCCTCGGATAGATCATACTTGTACGTGAAGTCTTCTTCGGCTAACCTCATGAACACCTTCTCATAAACATTTGCAGCTTTGAGCATGAGATAAGTGGAGTTCCATCTCGTTGGGACATCAATCTTTAGAAATGCTTTGCTGTCCACCTTCTCTTCAACAACAATTTCCTTAAACTTTACCAATCTTGAGCCACCATTTCTAATATATCTAACAACCGCTCTCACACGCTTTATTGACATGTCTACTTCCTTCAAGCCATCTTGCACAATGAGGTTAAGAATGTGTGCAGCACATCTCATGTGCAAAAACTTGCCCTTTGCTATGTTGCTAGCTGTTTTATTCTGCTGTTTCCTCAAGAACCCAACACCACCATCATTTGCACTTGCATTATCAATGGTTATAGCCATTACTCTCTCAATACCCCATTCAGACATGCACTTAACCAAGTTTTTCCCAATATCTTCACCCTTGTGCCCCTTAACCAAGAAGAAGTTGATAATTTTCTTGTGCAGATTCCAGTTTTCATCAATGAAACTCGCTGTCACAGTCATATATCCATCTAGCTGCTGCGATGACCAACAATCTGTTGTTAAAGAAACTCTTTGACAAGAACTTTGCAAAAATTTCTTCAACTTGATTTTCTCTTTGAAGAAAAGGCGAACAACATCTCGAGTGCAGGTTCTTCTAGATGGCGGAAGGAAACGTGGGCAGGCTTTGGACATAAACTTCCTAAACCCTGCCTTCTCACCAAAACAGAATGGGAGCTCATCTTCTATAATCATCTCAGCAAAAGCTACCCTAAGAGCTGCAGGATCATATTTCCAAGTCCCAATGCCTTCCCCAAAAGTTGCTTGCAAAGTTCCTTGCTTTGGATCTTTGTTGAACTTGTGAGGATTGCGCTTGCACACATCGAAGTGCCTCTTCAAAGCTGATGTACCATGTCCCTTTGATTCAGCCTTGATCTCACGTGAGCAATATTTGCATTTACCAGCCCTCACCAATTTATTGCTATCATACAGCTTGATGAAGTGCTGCCAATACTCTGACCTTGGTGCAATCTCCTTCCTTCCCTGTTCCTTCTCATGTTCCTTGTTCTCCACATCAATGACAGGATGTTCACTATCTTGCTCGGTTGATGGTTGTGATGCTTGTGCATGTGAAGATTGCTCCGTTGATGGCTGTGAAGTTTCAAGGTCCATTTCAGTGCCCAGTTCATCAGATTCAGACATCTATAAGACAAGTAGACAACAAATTACATCATATAACACAAACTGAACAGCAAGTAACTTTACTAGTTTCAGTTCAGAAATGGAAGGAGAAGCATCTACGATGATGATTCCATGTTATATTCACACTGTCAGTCTGTCACAGTACACACTACAAGCCTACAAGCACATCTATATTCTATAACAATACATCATCTATAACAAATGAGAAGGTGGGCAGCAAATCACTTCTAATATATCACTGCACAACAATCCACAAATACAGTTTGCACAAATAGGACGACAGAGAACTAAAGAGAGCCAGGGGGAATGGGGAATGGCCGCATAAGCGTTACCCTGGGTCGTCGCCTCGTCGGGATCCTTTGGACGTGCAACCGGGCTGCCGGGGAACCGTGGGGCAGAACTCAGAACGAGAAGGTGCTCATCGGTCGTCGCCTCGTTGGACGTCGGGGAAGATGACCCGTGGATGTTTCGCCTCGCCTCGTCGGGAGCCTGTGTCACGCCGTCGTCGGGGAGGCCGGGACCCGGGAGGCGTCGTTGTCGATCGGGGAAGATGACGGCGGCGCGGAGGCGGGTCGTCGGGGTGGGGCGGCGTGGAGGAGGTGGACGTGCTGCTGCTGGCTGCTGCGGAGTGGGGCGGCGCGGAGTGGGGCGGTGGCTGGGCGGTGCCGCGCTGGTTGGCCGCGGCTTGCGGATTGCGGCGACCGGAGATGCCGCGAGGTGCGAGCTGTGGACCACTGGAACCCTAGGTTTTGCGGCGGGGGATCGGGGATGGAGTGGAGTGGGGCTGTGGCCGTGGGTGTCTCCGTGTCTGGGTGAGGAGTGAGGAGAGATCTAGGTTTTGCGGGGGGTGGGCCGAGGGGTGAGGCCGTGAGGGGATTTTGGGCTGGGCCTTACTCGGTTATGCGGGATTTTTTTTGGGCTGTTCCAATATTTCGGGTTATTTGGGAATTTCGGGTACCGTGGGCTGTAACCCGAATTACCTGAACTAATTTCGGGTTTTCTAAACTGTTACCCGATTTAGTAATCGGGTTTGTCGGGTTCGGGTTCGGGTTTTTCGGGTTCGGGCTTCGGGTTTCGGGTTTTATGACCAGAGTGAGTTTGAACAACGGTTTGATTATGTACGGATAAGTTGTATTTGTGTCTATTACGCATTGTTTGGCCACAATAGTACATGTGTTTGTATGTATTTGATATTATAAAAATAAGGATTGTGATTGCAAATGAGATATTTTAAGAGCCATCCAGTCACTGTTCGTGAGCAAGTCCGCTGAGGTAAAGGGGCTCGGATTAGGCAACTCCGGTTGTAGATGCTCTTAATCTGATCTGAGCCATTCACATCATTTTCTTAGAATACATCTGATTTTCTAAAAAGGGGTTATTTTTGCTGAAGTTTGTGAGAAATTCAGAACCGCAAATCTTCAGCGCAGCCGGATTGTGCTTTGATTTGAGGTGTCTACAAGTTCGTTTTCGCGAGAGAAGGTAGATGGCAGGCACCGTATATTCTCGCACTGTTGCGCCAGTACGGCGCCATCCCCCGCCTGCTCCGAGCCCTCACGTCGCCCGTCATTCCAACCGTCCCTTCACCACCAAAGGCAGCAGGCAGCAGCTGCTGCTCATCATCCCCTGCTACGTGCACATCGTCAGACCACACGCGGAACCACCCAAGCACATACTGCGCGTCGTCGTCGTCGTCGTCCGCGACTGCTCGTGCACGTGACGCCACCTCGTCCTTGTATTCGTTTGGGGTGTGTGTTTTGGTTTGGTGGGTGCATTTCCATGCAGCTAGGAGTTAGGAGTAGACGGCTTTATAAATTCAGACCCTGTTGGATTGGACGTGGCCGCTACTGTGGCCTGAAAGCGTGGGACAGGGATCCGGTGACATGCCCACAAGCAGTCACGGCGTAACATGCGGGCCGGCAGCCGTTGGATGCAGGGGGGCGGTCCATATTAAATCCTGTAGCAGACAGCATTGTAGAATGGTACTGTAGCAGGGAACACTGTAGAGGGATACTGTAGACAAACACTGTAGGTACATCACTGTTTATTCGAGATCTGTCCGTCGGTTCTAAATCAGACGGTGTAGAGAGGGGGCATGTTACCGTACTGTTCACCGGTGACATGCCCACAGGCAGTCACCGGATCTCGGTCCGAAAGCGTGGGTCTGGTTACACTCATTGACTTGTCCTCCCGATCTTTTACAGCTGCTCGCCCGCTCTTTCACGGCCGTAATAATTCGATTACCGTAGAGCGGGATAGTTAGGGGTTGTTTCGTTCTACACCTAGCAATGTCACACTTTACCACACAATGTTGCCATAATTGTCTAAGGTTAGTTCTTCAAAATGAGAGCCACAAGTTGGCAAGCCTAACTGAATCTTGTAACACTTTTTGAGTGTATGTGAAGTGGGACCATAGTGTGGCTTGTCAAAGATGTGGCTTGAACCAAATACCCATCTAAGTTGGTCAAACTTGCCTAACCTTAGGTGTGGCAACCTTTGACAAACTTAGTCACAAACCAAACAGCCCCTTAGTACTGCTAGAAAGTTAAGCGCTCTTTGGTGCGCTTGGTGTGGTTATATTTTCATAATTTATTACTTCCTCTGTTTTGAAATATATGGTTGTATTAGTTTTAAAAAGATGAATCTCTTTAAGCTCGTTCAGATTTAAAGAGAAATATATCAACATCCATATTATGAAGTTGGTATCATTAGATTCATCATAAAATAAATTTTCGTATTTTATTTATTTGGAATTATGGATGTCGATATTTTTGGGTCTGAACTTGGTCGAAGTTTAATAAATTTGAATTTTTAGAAAATAAATACACGTTATTATTTGAACCGAGAGAGAATTTGGTTTGGCAGGTGGATGAGATGATGGAGTGTGTTTTTTATTTTGTGTATAATATGGTGTTTGGTGGACCTTTCATGTTGTGATTATATGTTATCCGCTAATCAACACATACTTATGTGAAGAAATTTTCCGCATCGCTGACATGTACTATTTTGGTGCTACGACATCACATGTTAACGCTTCTTTTTTAGATGGTGAAAGGGTGCGAGGGATTGATATACTTTTACAGACCTATTGCTCCTCATTAGTTTGAAACATCATTGAGAGGTCAAAATTATGAAACAAATCCAATTTGAATACCTTAGTCGAATAAAAAATCTCTAAAATTAAGGAACATAGTGAATTAAAAGAATTGAATAAGAGAGCTTCTTGAGAAATTGTTCACTCGGTCAAAATCGAATGATCCAGTTTCAAAATGAAGACCTCAATTACTTGTGAGCCCTTTAAAGTTGGTCAACATAGTGTATTTGCTAGAAGGGTTGGGGCTGCTTTGCTGCGTAGTTGGTATTGTTGGGTTCTCATTAAAAAAAATACTCCCTTTGTATAAAAGTATAAGGTGTATTAATTTTTTTAAAGCCAAACCTCTATAAGTTTGACCAATTTATAGAGAAATATATCTATATATATAATATCAAATCGATAACATTAGATTCATCATAGAATGAATTTTTCTTAATTTATTTATTTAGTATTGTGTATGTCAATATTTTCGGCACTTAAAAGAAATATGACTTTTTTAAAAACTAATACACTTGATATTTTAAAACTGATGGGAAATTTAGTTTGGCGAGTGGGGAGGGTGGCAATGGAGTGTGTTTTCTTTTTATTTATAATGCAATGTTTTGGTGAGCCTTAAGTCGCGTGATTCGTGTTATTCGCTAATCAACCCATATTTATGTGTAAAAAATTTATGTGTCAGTGGTTGCATGTATTATACTGATGCTACAATATCACATGTTGGCACATTTTTTTGTAGGTGCCGAGAAGGTGCACCGGATTGATAAAATTATTGACCTGATCAAATCGTGAACAAAATCCAAAATTGAATACCTCAATCAAATTGAAGAGCTTCAAAATTAAGGAGCATAGTGAATTAATTTTTTAATAAAAGATATCCCTGAAATTCTTTTGACCTGATCAAAACCGAATGACCCAATCCTAAATTGAAAATCTCAATTGATTGTGAGGCCTTAAAGTTTAGCAAACATGATATATTTATAGACTAGTCTAGGGGCATCAAGTAACTCTTGGGGCAACTTAGGGAAGTCATCAAATATGGTCACCAAACATTTCGTTGGCTATGTGTCCAAACGGTTCGTGGACAGCGGCGAGACGCCGATCATTCAATCTAGACATCAAATTCGGACATAGACTATGACAGACACTGGCCTAGTGAAGAGAGAGAGGAAAACAAAGTTATATAGGCTATGACAGCCAGTGGTCTAGTGGAAAAGGAGAGGAAAAAGAGGTGTGTAGAACATGCTCAGATATCATGTACCTGTACTTCCTATATGAAGCAGCGCATATAGGTTTTCTCCATCGGTTTAGGGATCCTTGTAGAAGGTTTCATTGGTTTTTCTTAGGACGGTTCCCATTGGTTTTTAGGTGGGGTTTTTGTTCTGTTTTTTTTCATGTTTTATTTTCATTTTTTACATTTTAAATTTCATAAAAGAATCATTTTTGTGAACTTTTTTCAAAAATCGTGAACTTTTTTCATTTTATGAACATTTTTTGAACAATGTTTTTTAATTAAAGAATAATTTGAAATCTAGGAATATATTTTCCAAATTTATGGACATTTTTAACCTTTTTCGAATCTGCAAGCATTTGTTTAATTCATGTACATTTTCAAGTTCATTCAATCTAGACATTAAATTTGGACATAGGCTACGATAGACAGTGGCCCAGTGGAGAGAGAGAGGAAAAAAAGGTGCATAAGCTATGACAAACAATGGCTGAGCGGAGAGAGAGGGAAAAAAAAGGTGTGTAGAACCCGCTCACATATCCCATACTTGTACTTTCTATATGGGATGACCCCATATAGGTTTTTCTCCATTGGTTTAGGGATTCTTCTAGAAGATTTCATTGGTTTTTCTTAAGACTCTCCCTTTTTGGTTTTTATGTGGGGTTTTTGTATTTTCATTTTTACATTTTCAATTTCATAATTTTTTCATTTTCTTCCATTTTTTAAATCATGAAGTTTTTCATTTTATGAACATTTTCAAATGTTTGTTTTAAATTGAAGAATAATTTTCAAATCCATGAACATTTGTTTCCATATTCATGGGCATTTTTAACCTTTTTTCAAATGCGCAAGCATTTTTTTTAAAAAAAGCATACATTTTTCAAGTTCATCAATATTTTTTCAAATTTGTGATATTTTCCAAATTCATGAACTCTCTTCAAATCGAGGAAGATTTTTCGAATTCATATGTTTTTAAAAATTCATAAACATTTTCTAATCCATGACCTTTTTTGCGATCCATGATTTTCTTGTAAGAAACTCATGGGTTTCTAAAACTCAATGGTCAACAATCAACGATCAACGATTAGAGATCAAAGATTAGCGTTCAACTATGAGGACATTTTTGCTAGAGAAGTCAATATTACCAGTTTACCACCTTCAACTACCATCAAACTCTAAAACACAACCCTCAACTACAAAACCGTTTAGTTTACAACCCTCTACTTCCGAAACCGGTAAAGACACAATCTGGGGGTGATTTTGACTATTTTGACCACTTAACATCCTAGTCGGCACCAACTCATCCACCACGTCACCATCTCAGACTTAACCTTGTCCCATCTCTCTCTCTCTCTCTCTCTTCTCTCTCTCTCTCTCTCTCTCTCTCTCATCTCTTCCTCATGTTCAGCCACAACCTCCTCCTCTCATCGCTGTTACATCTTGGAAATTCTGACTCATGAATGACAATATCTCAATCATTATCTTCATCATAGGGTTCATCATCTTCTGCACTAGACTTTGCTTCTATCTTTTATTTTTGGCTTAGAATCAATGCAACTTTTCAGCACTTCATGTCACATTCTCATGATTTTTTGCTCTTCCTCTTGAAATCCTTGTAATTCTTCTTGATCGACTCTACCTCATTGCTTGCTCCCGCGGGAGTTGTTGGGATCCCCCCAAGTGTAAAGGTGAAGCAGAACGGTAACAAGTATTTCATTCAGTTAGAGAATCAAGGTTACCAATCTAGTAGAAGTCTCCCAAGATGAGTAGCACCTGCAACAAACCACGCAAACAAATCCATTGTCCTCAAATCCACCGATTTCCTTTGATTTCTACTCACTAGCAGTTGTCACTTCATCATCACAATAACTCTTTTCTTCAATGCTTATGGTAATAAATTCTTCAACATATATGCCAGAGGGCACTACACCACCATCTATAACACTATCGGTGACATATTTTACAATTTTATGCACAACACTATCATCAACTAAAGCAAGCAATCCATTCCTCAAATCCATTTCTGGGCTTAGGCGGTGCAACATCATAACCGATCCTCCTCTAGCCATGTTATAATGGACTTCCAAATCACCAAGCAACATGTATAAGCTCATTTTTTGCCGCCCAACATGGCTAATTTCCTCTCTACCACCAACGTACAACCTTCGACCCCTCATGAAACCTCACAACTACAAATTTTTGATAAATCCATTCCTGCTAAACAAATCGAAAACCATCAATTGGACATCTCTAGTCAATAGGGATATAAACTACCCTTGTGATCTCTTACTATATAGGATGGGCTATTGGTGGTAGAGGATGGGTCATTGATAAGTCTCAAACGTATATATAATTTCAAGTTGTTTCATGCTATTATAATATCAATTTTAGTTACTTTTTTTATAGCAATTCATGTTATTTTTCTGGACTAACTATTCATTCAATGCGTAGAGCGAGTTGTTGTTTTATGCATGTTTTTGGTTTTACAGAAATTGATATATCTGCACCTCTAAAATACTGCGGGTATTTTTGACTATTTTTCGGAAAGAGAAGGTTCGTGAAAGCACCGGAGTGAGGCCACTAGACAGCCACCCCACGCGGCCCGGGGGTCCGTATGGTGGGCCCATCTGGAGCCCTCTGGCACCGCCTTTAGCCCATTTTTGCCTATAAATTATACAATTCCAAAAACCCTCTATATCATTTTTTTCACCATTTTGTTTGCCGCGCAAGTTCGTGTTATGCGGAGATCCAATTTGGAGGCCTGTTCCGGCATGCTACCGGAGGGGGAATTCGTCACCAGATCTATCTTCATCAATCTTGCTTGCACCATGACCATGTGTGAGTAGGTCCTTAGGACCTTGGTTTCATAGAAGTAGCTAGATGTCATCCATTCTCCATTGTGATTCCATACAAAGTTCATGTGAGTTGCTTCACATGATCGGGATCAATTTGATGTAATCGGTGTTGTGTTTTTTACTTTATGATCAGATTGTTCATTGAATTATATTGAATCTCCTATGGTTTGTTTGCTGCATAATTGAGTAGTCATATATGCCCTCTGATATATGTGGTGTTCTTTGTCCAAGTTTGATGCTAGATCTTCATAGGGAGTTGTGTATGGTAGTGGGTCCAATCTTGTGGTGCTCTATAGCCAGGTGACAACAGTGGACAAGACACATATATTATTGTTGCTACTGAGAATAAAATGACAGTTTGTTTATCACACATGGATCATAGTTTTAGTGTCTACATTATGTCATCATTCTTATTGCAATGATGTGTTTGTTATAAAAATACCTTGAGATGCATGCTGGATAGCAGCCTTTGCATGGAATATTAGTTGTATATGCAAGTGGATTGATGGTCTACATATCACGAACATAATGCCCATACATGTTTGTGCCATGAATGATCATACACATTTATCTTGATTGGAGAGATGTCGCTAGTGATGCTATGACCCCAGGTCTATTTTCCCATCACTGAATTCATTGTTATAATTTTTCGTTCTTATTGCACAATTTTATTTATTTTATCTATTTATCAATCGCTACCACACCATGCAATTTACCCTTGTAACTAGCAAGATAAGATGATTGACAACCCTCATGAGTCGTTGGGGAGAAGTTTTGTTATGAGTGCATGTACTAATCATTAGTAGCTGTCGAAGTAATTCCTAATGGTTCGATAAAGGTTGGTTCTCAATCAAGGGAAATAGTTATTATGAGTTTAGATCACCCTTATACTTGGGGTTACCGAGCCACTCCTGTGGGATATCAAGTAGTCATCGGCATCAAAGGATGGTGATGCTCCAGCATGAGTTGTTGGGATCCCGCCATATTTTCAGAAGAATTTTATCGCCGCAACAACTCCTGCGGAGAGAATTTTATCACCGCCACATTAGCAAAGTATTTCCCTCGGTTAGAGAACCAAGATTATCAATCCAGTAGGAGTCTATCAAGCTAATAAAGTAAGCAGCACCTGCGCACAGAACACACACACACACACACACACACACACACACACACACACACACACACACACACACACTTGACCCCAACACAGTAAGAGGGTTGTTAATCTCCTTGTCTTGCTAGTTATAATATTAAACACACGTTATAGAGATAGATAGTAGCAAACTAGCATGGTAAATAAAAGTAGCAATGGTGTAGAAGTATTCAGTAAATGAGAATAGACCAGGGGGCATAGGTTCAGTAGTTTCATCTCTCTTCAAGATGGCATATATCGTAGAGAATGCAAAGCTATTTAATTATATAGCAACAAAACCTCAAAATATTCAATTGATTGAAATGAATAATCTGATCATAAAGTGACCATCATGTCCCAACAAACACACCACTGATTACATCGAATTGATCCCGATCATGTTAGAAGTCTCACGGGAACATGGTATTGAAGATCCAAAAAGAGTGAGAACCATCTAGCTACGACTGTCGACCCTAAGGTCCTGATGGGACTACTCAGACACCATCGTGGGGGCAGCAAGGTTGATGAACAAGGCTCCGAAACAGGCCTCCAGATTAGATCATCGCAAAATAGGAACTTGGGGCGGTGATAAAAATCTTCTGAAAATATGGCTGAGGGATTATGTATACGAATTTGTGACAGTGGAATCAACGTAAGGTTGTGCAGGTGGGGCCCACATGGCCTAGGGGCACGCCCTACCCCCCGGGCACGCCGGCTGGCCGTGTTGCCCCATATAGATCCTCTTGATCTCTCCCTAAACTTCCAAGCTCCTTCGTCGTCCAAAACAATCGTAGTAAATCGGCAAGTGATTTTGACCTCCATAGATATTGATTTCCTACGAAACCAGAAAAAAACAGGAATTGGCACTGGACACTAAATTAATAGGTTAGTCCAAAAAATAATATAAGTTGCTATAAAAAGTATATAAAAGTGACAATACAATAACATGAAACAATCAAAAAATTATTGATACGTTTGAGATGCATCAGCATCCCCAAGCTTAATTCTACTCGTCCTCGAGTAGTTAAGTGATAAAAAATATTATTGTTGATGTCGAATGCTCACTAGAACAATCTTGATCAAATTATGTAACATGGCGTGAACTCAAGAAAAAAGTTATTCAAAGCAATATTCAATATTTGATAACAAAAAAGTAACATCAAAATGTGTAAAAAAAATTACTATTGCTTTTTCGTGGATTAATGTTTTCATGTAATACCAATCAATACACATATGTACCATATTCATGTCCCCAATCACTCTCGGCTTTATCATATTTAAGCATTGCAACCTAGAGCTTCAGTCAAGTAACCAAATCCATGACGAACCCTTTTCAACTACTTAGCAGCCTGCTTAATGCTCAATTCACAAGTCTTGGTCTTCTTAATTTGGATGATAAATAAAATAATGACAGGGCCTTAAAAGAAGACCTTAAAATCGATATTGATGCGAAAAGTAGGGATTGCCATGCAACGGACGCACTAGAGCTATAAGTGTATGAAAACTCTCCTAATGCAACTGAGTGGATGTGCATCCAACTTGTTTGCTCACATCCTTAAGCATTTGAGGAAACTCATTATCGAATATGCAAGTCAATTCTTACAATTTAGAAATCCCACTAGAAAATGAGGAATACAAAAGCTCTCTACATGAAGTACAAGGTACTACTTTGAAGCACAAGTGTGTATAAAGGATAATAGTGTGCCCCTCTCTTTTTTTCTCATTTTTGTGGGCTCTTTTTGGCCTCTTTTGTTGGAAGCTTTGGCCTCTTTTTTTTATCCCACGGGTAGAGGCATACTCTAAGGAACATCACACTTTTATTTGCTTACAACCCTGAAATGAAAATAATGACTACAAATGAATGCCTCTGATAGTGTAACAGGGTGTGCAACGATCTAGTGTAACATGTAAATCAATGATGAATAGTGGCCTTGTCACAACTATCATGCCAGCTCTATATGATCATACAAAGAAAAATAACAGTGAAAGCAGTCAAGTAATGAAAAGTAACAATGGAAGTTGCATGACAATGCATCTCAGAATGGCTATGAAAATGCCATAATAGGTAGGTATGATGGCCGTTTTGAGGACAAGGGTGTTTTATGTGTAGAAGGACAAGAGGAAGTCCACCCATGGGGTTTGGATGTACGGGTGAAAGATGCATCATGTCTCCATGTGAGAGTGGGCACTGCACGATACCGAATAGGCTAGCAAAATATGAAAATATGGAAGTGCATAAGAAGACCGCAAGTCATAAATCAAAACATCTCACTAATATTTCATAGTCTACACCGGGTTAACCATGAGACTGACTACTTCAAGGGGTGAGTTTGACAATCCGATGTTCGCTAGGCTTCCCGACCCATTCTACAAAGGCGGTTACTTACAATGTTCTTCAATTTAGACCCCTTACAATCAATTTCACTTAAACAACGACAAGTATTGACGTGTATGACCTTATGTCACCTTTCCACTACTCAGTGCTGGTCCTTTAGGCTATAGATAAATTAGTTACTCACACTTTATCTCAAAATTATTGCAAGGAACTCAATTATTAAGTTCAGTTGATCTGCAAATTCATGCAAGTTTTTTATTATACCGTATACATACCTGTTATTTTTAGGATCATCATAAAATTCATGTACATTACCAATTACTATTTAACTTTTAATACTCTCTAAAAGGATATAAGTGAGGCAAGAGAGTCATAATCTTTTCTATAAAAACATATTACTACCGTCGTGCTCTAACATGTATAAAAGCCTCCAACTCAAAAGATATAAGTGAAATGAACATTCTATAAATATATGACCAATGTGTGTCTTCCTAAAGAAGTGTTGGTCGGAATATATATGATTTTGTGAAAACAACATGAAAATCTTAACCTTTACTGGAGCTTTGGATTCAGGTATAAAGTGAGTGGAGTACCGATCATGCATTAATCAAGTCCACATACATCGATTTAACAAAAAAAAACTACGTAAAGCAAATCGTGTCCATCGGAATGACTCTGGCTGACTAGATATGGTGACCTCCATCAACCTTCGAAATAATTGCAACCACGCATCTCATCTTTCTCCAACCAACCCTTGCCCGAACTAGATTTTTAGGGGAACTGACCCCAATATTCTGCTCGCATAGGTTTTCTTACGTTGTGCAATATAATAAAACGTTGGATATTGTAAAGCTAGAGGCGCATCTCCTAAATATCCTCCTAAAACCGACTGGCACCCCCATCTTCAATAACAAACTTTCTCCTATTAAAGAAGGCAACCTTAGTCCTCATAAGCTATTAAAAACGGGTGAATCATTCGAGTGGGTTGATACTTGAGGTAAGGTTTTGGAATGTACATACTTATTACGCAATAACTGTATTTATACTCTCTCCTCTTGAAATGATAACCTATAAAGTCATTTACTAAGCAGACACTTGTTTTTGTTCTTCAAGTTCTCAATACCCTAATCCCTTTGATCCTTTCGCCTATACAAAATATCCCACTTATCCAGTCTTACTCTGTGTTTGGGGTAGCGATGATCTAAAAATATCTTGAACGATAAGTTAGCCTTCCGGCAAGGAACTATTTTTAGCGACAAGCTTAAAATTCCCAGTATGCACGTGGTAGCTTGAAGGAGACGTCATTAGCTAGCTTAATCTGCAATTAATTTAACCACCGGAAGCAAATTAACCAACAACTTAAGCACCGAAAGAGAAAATGAATGGCCACGGGTACAATATTCTGAGTTGGTATCCTGTTAGGGTTTGGCCTTTGGACCCCTTTGCCCCTTTGGCAGGCTGGCATGGTTGTTTGCTTAAGAGCAAAGGGAAAAGATAACCACGAAATGGAGTTGACACAAGACCCGGCCGACCATGAGCCACCTCTCACTACTTTTGTACATTTCATCGTGCGTGCGTCACACTGACCGTGGCCCCGCTATATCTAGTGGCCTCTTCTCCATCGTCTTCCTTACGCTTTGCCGTCTTCTTCCTCCATAGCTCTCTAAACCCATCTGGTGCCATCCACTACCCCTTGCCCATCACAACGCTCCCCGAAAGATCCACATGAAATAAATCTCCCATGGTTCCATGAAAAGCTCCAGGTCTTCTGATGTGCTTATGTTTCTTGCTTGTACTTCCATCGAGCTTGTTCTTGGCTAGCTTTAGTTTTTCTTTCTCTTCTTCATTTTGATGGGAGCGGATGGACGGAAGAGAGCGTCCTTCAGTCCACTCACGGGCGGTGCTAGGATCGAATTAGCTGCCGACTCATTCATCCACTTGCCGAGCAAAGTTATTTTGCCGAGGAGCTTAGCAGCTGAGTGAATGAAGCGGGAGGTAAAGTCTTTGATCTCGCACCGTCGTTGCTTGGACTGAAGGGTGCTCCCTCCTCCTCTTTTGGCCATGTTATGTAGCACGGCACCTACTTGATCTGCTCGTTTCTTCGGCCAACACACCGCCTGATCGATCTGATCTGTTCTTTTTCGAGCTTCTCTGGCATGAAATGATAGGATCTGTGTCGCTCTCTGGTGCGTTTACAGTTCTTGTTTGGATGTTCTTAATTTAGTCCGGTAAATACATGTCCAGGTTTCAATTTTGTACTTCTTTAACCAGGCCCTTTTGTACTAAAAATCCTTGATCTGCTCACAGAAACCTAGTTTTTCTGAAAGCGCATCTGCTTTCAAGTAGTAGTAGTACCTGCGATGGCTTCCTAGATGCATGGTACAGCTCTCGTTCTCATATATAGATACGAACTCGATCTCCATGTTGCGTGCGTTTTCTCTACTTTTCTGCACTCCTTGATGTGATCTGTCGATGCACTGTTCCGGGCTGGGACAAAAACACGGTGCTCTGCTTGCTTTTCTTAGTTTCTGGTGTGGGGGATCGATCACATCGCCGCGTCTTTGGGGTCGTGCGAACAGTGAGACGTCTTTCGATCTCCCTGTTTGCTTTGGAACTTGGCACGCAACCAGGGTGATTGGACTGGACGTGTGCCTGGCCCTGGTGCTATGCTATGCTAGCTTTCGGAGCATGGCCACCACATGGTGATTGTTCCCAAACGTTTTTATCATTTCCCCGAGGGCTCTTAGGGGCCTAAGTAGCCTGTTAATCTGAGATTTATGGTGTAGAGTACAGTTGTTTATGATCCAGTCATGTTTTTGCATCAGGACATTCTCTCGCTCCTCTCGCATGTTGCTCGTCCATGGAAATATGTGAGCATGCATGTCGGCTTGTGATGTGATTTTATCAAATCAGGATATTAACAACGTTGTACTACTCTTTTTAGCATGCTGTCATTATTTTCACCTAAAAAGTTATGAAAAGATTCTTAGTTAGTGTGATTTCTGGAGATGCATCTGGTATAGAGTGCCGTATCTAATTGTTTGACAGTACTCTTAAGCCCTAGCAATATTAAATCTTATTTTGTGCTGCTAGTTAGCTGTTGGTGGAATTATTTTGTAGTATATATGCATAGTCTGTGTTGGCCTCTCGAGTAGTGTTACCTTTATCAATTGTACATGATGACTTGATTGGTGCAATAATCTGACATAGCTATATATGTAGTACACACTTTGAAACAATCTCTTCCTCTTTATTTTTCCTGGCTTGTTCATGTTCAGTCTACAAATTTGGTTCCAATTATTCCGTCAATCTCTTGACATTTGCCTTGCGGTGACGGCTATTAGTTTTTGTACCAAACAGCTTGAACAAATACTACTCTGACTAGCAATATGATGCCATGGACACGATTAGGAGCTATGTACATCGTTGAGCAGTACTCCACTATATGATGCTTTATCATCAACTGCACTGCACACGTACCATGGCTGCTGACAAATCTTGTTTGTGATGATAACAAGCGTGCATGGACTCTCCATGAATTGCTGGATGTTCTTGGTGGGGCTGGGAGTTACTGCAGGCAGGCCCGCTCTGTCCGTCAAAGCTGTGGGAGGCACTGTCTAGCCTTTTCACTGCAGATTAATGTTCTGTTCTTGACTGCCTTTTGTACTCCCATGTCCTCCTTTTCATCGCGAATTAATGGCCCGTGATCCTGAAGAAGGGAGGTGAATTAGTGATGGGTTTGCAGTCATGTGTGCTGGACATAGCTCGGAATTAATGTTGCAGCCTGGCATGTAGATGTACTGCTTGTTGGTTACGAATCTACTGCGATGTATGTGGCTCCTGTGGGTTGTTGAGTTGCAGGTTAATTTGTAGCCAATGCACCCTTATGTGGTTGTTCATCGTGTTTTGCAGTTGTGATTGTCACACTCATGCTAAATGGCAAACCTGTACGGTACTTTCTGTTTTCAGTTCAATATGACTTCAACGTATGAAAACTATATTAATCGGCAACCACCATTGCTGTTTATCTCACATAGCATATAGTATCACCACCATACATGTGCTTCACTGGGTCTCAACTGGTGCACTGCTGGTCATGCAATTTTCAAAGAAATTATTTGTTATCTTGATCAGTATTTTTCATGATATCTTGATAGTTAGTTATGACGGTATCCCATGAATATGCTAGAATTGTTGAGGTTCTTCAAGAACCACAAACGAACTGGTATATATGGAACTGAAGCCCTCTATTTAAGGAAAACAACTGCACAACACTGCAAGTGCCTCATATTGGTCCATGCCTCCTGGATACGACGCCATTTACGGAGCATCGAACCTGAAAACCATGCACATTTGCCCTCCTTCCCATTCGTGCGGCATGCTTCCGCACGCAACGATCTACTGTCGTTGCTGTTCATCTCTGAAATCCGAACGTGCCCTTGGATGATCTCAGTGGCAGATCTTCGACACCGCGACTTGTCAAAGGAGGGAGAGAGAGAGAGAGAGGGAGGGAGAGAGAGTCTTGCATTGCAGCGGCACCTGTCATGGTGTGAAACCCTAACCCTAAAGTTGGCAAGGAGCAAGGAGGGGTTGGAACTCACAGAGTGAGCATGTGGGTGTCCTGCACCTCGTGTTTGCAACCTCGAAACCCCATATCTTAAGCACTTTAAACCCACCACTGGACGCACTTAAAAATTGCCTTCAGATGTGGCGCCTACAAATTCCGAGGGAGAGGGCTCCCTTTCCCGATGTATGTGCTTAACTTATCCTCAGTTTTTAATTACCGCTTTGTACTTTGGTCTTTGCAAAGTTGCAAGTGCAACCTGTTCCGTTTCACTAGGAGGGATGGTGCTTATTATATTGACCCAGGCTAGGGTTCCTCTCTTCTTTTCTTGCAAGGGGTGGATGGAGAGGTATCTGGAATTCTAGACTGTAGTATACCATGGTTAATAATGTAGCCAGTTGATGCGATATGCAACCGTCAAACGGTCATGTCACTAGTACTGATGGTAAAGCATTATATAGTGGAGCACTGCCCCTCCAGATTTAAATTCGAGTTAAATACACTAGAGGTGCCTCAACTTGTCATGTGCGGTCAGTTTAGTGTCTAAAGTTGTAAAATACACAAAACTGGTGCTTGAACTTGTTTGTCCGTGCAAGTACGGTGCCTCCATCCGTATCTGGACGTCCGTCCACCCCGTGTGGCGTGCGAACATGACAGTGGACCACCTGTCAGTGGCTGAGAGTTGGGAAAGCACTGGATGGCCCACGCGTGAGGATTTTTTTAAAATAAAAACCCCTCATATTTCATTTAATCACGTAGGAAAACCCCACAAATTAGATTTTTTTTGGCATGATGTACAATCGAACTTCGAGACATCGTGGCCGCGGATTGCACTGCACACACGGGTTGTCCACTATGCCATAATCTGCTCAGTAGATATTGCCGAGGTTGAACTCTATATATTGCATTGCTATGCAAAAAGTAACTTTGGTGCACAGACGTGTTGTGTTCTTTTTTTGAAGTTCAAAGAAATGGATTTTACAGCTAAAAAATGCTGTCTTTTTTGTATGTGCACACATATATAGAAGTGTAATATATCCGTGGCCAGATTGTTTTTTTTGCCAGATTTTTGTACGTGAAGATAAAAAAAGAAAATACATGCAAAACTCAGCTTGTTTTTTTGCCCAGATTTTTGTCCTTTTTTGCAGGTATAATATAACATAATTTCGTACGAAATTTGAAAACCACATAGAGCACATGTATACGCTTTTGTGTGAAAACAATCAACACTTTTTATGTTTGCATGTTTTTTATTTTTAATTTACATATTATTTTTACCATTCAAAAAAAGAAATGTAAGAAAAAAAATCACAACTGTCATAAACTGAAAAAAAGTGTTAGTGCATTTGAAAAATGTTGAACATATTTCGGAAAACGTTTCACCTTTATTAAAAATTATAACATGTTTTCGAAGAAAAGTCTGTTTTGCATTAAAAAATGGGCAATGTGTATTTTTTTTAAAAAGTTCAACGTGTATCAAAAAATAATTATGTAACATTTTGAATAACTGTATTAAAAAGTTCATCACAATTTTTTTAATACAATTTGAATAGTTTACAAAATACAAATTTGTGTTAATAAATGGATATTTTAGAAATACAATGAAGATAAACAATAATAGTGTGTGCTTGTTGTCCAGAATGAACACACATATATTGAGACAATAATTTTTAATATAGGTTGAACTATTTCAATCTGGACAAAGGCAATGTCTAGTGGGCCGAAGAAGTTCTTGTCTACCTCTTCAAAGTACGCAATAACCAAAATAGAAAAAATATTTAAAATAAGAAATAATTTCATAATTATTTTTTGATATGGGAAAATTTGCATGCCATGAAACTAAAAAGAAACTTGGAATTTTTTTTAAAATAAAACCGATAGATAACGCATTAGAAAAATTGCAGAGCAGTATATGGAAATTGTCTACATAGCTTTCTAGCTAATAGGCGAATGCATGTCATATTTCGGTCCAGTGGACAGCCGTATTTGACCAGGAGCTGCCAGGTTCGATTATTTTCCATGTTATGTCTCAGTACAAAAAATCCTCACGCGAGGAGCACTAGCATTTTTCCGCTCCCAGCCACTGACAGGTGGGTCACCGTCATGCTGGCATGCCATGTGGGCTAGACGTATGTTTGAATACGGATGAAGGCACCGTATTTGCACGGACGAACAAGTTCGAGCACCCGTTTTGTGTATTTTACAACTTTAGGCACTAAACTGACCGCACATGACAAGTTGAGGCACCTCTAGTGTATTTAACTCTTTAAATTCGGCTTAAATTCAGCTTAAATTGCACACTCCATTATATAGTACGTGATACATGTATTAAATTCAGCTTAAATTGCCCCTCCAAATTTGAAGGGAATGACAAAAAAATATTAAAATATGGAGGCAGCCATTTGGCGACTCTTGGTTTGTGCATATGTCTCGCAGCATCCAAATCCATATGGAGTGTGCTTCATATACGCTATGGCGACCGCCAATATGACGACTTTGCTAGAGTTGCTCTAAGATTGGTTATCAGAATATATTTTTTCTACCTTCTCTTTTTATGTTTATTCATATTTGTTGTATTTGCTTTGGACACATGTATAAGGGCATCTCTTATTCCTATCGTAAAAATAAGATATGAGGCATCTTTATTTCATAGTTTTTAAACATAGAAACAGAAAAATCATAGGATTGAAGTGGTTTATCCTCTTCAATCTTATAATTCGAAAATTGCATGCACTCGAAGCAGAGATCATTTGATATTGAAGGAAAAAGAAATAAATTGCAGCAAGAGGTTTGAGTGGATGAAAATATTCCTTAGAAATAGAGCGCAAATGTATTCTTAGCAAAAAATTCTATGGATTCCACTGAATCAATCAACGTACATAGGGAAAACTTTTGAAGAATTCAAATCCTCCAAAAATTCCATGGAATTTCTTTTAATAAAAGGAGCTCGTCACTACAAAATGAGTGATTTTTTGTGACAGGTCACTCGTGTCACATAAAACTGATTTTTTACACCAAATATGGGCTCGTGACGGTTTTCCGCTGCCACGCCGTCCGTGTCATGCCCCTAGTTATGGTAATGTGGTAGATAAGCTATTCATATCATGTCATCATGTTTTAAATTCCAATGAAATATGAAACTGAGAGAAATTCCAAGCCTCATTTTGACTAAAGTGCAAAACTCAATTTTCTTCCCAATACATCCAAGGTGCCTTCCTTAAACCTTGAAACTTAGGCATGAGCTCATATGTAACCATGTGGGCCTACACTAAATTTTTGTGATTTTTTAAGAAATTGTTTTTGGGATTTTAAATTAGTCCATATTGTATTTGAATTGAGTTTATATTCATATAAAATAAAAATATAAGTAGAAAATCTATGTAAATTTTTATGCAACCTGGATGCGTGCATGGATGGCATATAAAGAATAGGAGAAGGTTTGACACTAGTTTGGGTTCATTTGAGTTTATAAAACGGTGGAAATAAAAAAAAGGAGGAGAGACCACTACAAGAAATATGTCAACTTGTGACCTTCTGTCAGTGACCCTGAAAGAAATGGTCATAAATCTATGACCATTTGAGACCAATTGGTCGTAAGCTGTTCGGGGGGCTCCAAACCCTAAACCATAACGACCATTTTGGTCAGAAAGGTCGTAATTTCCTTACACGAAATGGTCGTAAAGCAGACAACACTGGTCCGCTGTCTTATTTCTAGCTGATCACGACCAATATAGATGGTCATAGCCTTGTAAATTGTGGTGCATTGCTAGGACTAGGCGCCACCTCATCAGTTTTGCCTATGTGTCATGTCCATGTGTCAATTTTTGCCCTAGGTTGTGAAGCAACCTACATTTCTGTCATTTTCCAAAATTCCTAAAAAATTCTCATAAGTTCTTTGGATCATATCTTCCTCAAATATGTCAAAAACCTTCCTTGCCTAGTTCAAAAATATTTCATGAATATTCATTTTTCCTATTTTGTTCAGAACAGAACTTTGTGAAGGAACTGCTATTTATATTTTCTTGATTGACCTCAAAAATTTTGGGCACTCTTTCCTATCCAAATCATTGCCTCATGACAAAATTCAGCTCCATTTTCCTAGTAAATTTTCCTCAGCAAATTTCCAAAGTTTCTGTTCAGCTAGAAGCTTTGTGAAGGAAGTACTAGCTAGGCATATCCTAATGAGTTGAAATTTTTCCACATCTTCTATATGTACAAATCATAGCTCTCCACAAAATTTGAGCCCCATGTAACAATCCATGTGAGCTCACCGTTCAATCTTTATTTCTGGTAATATTTTTAGTTTGTGAAGCAACTATATTTTATATTGCTTTATAATTGCTGAACATTTACCAGGACATGACTCTGCCCATAAAACCCGCATGCACCAAATTTTAGCTCATTTAATTTAGCCAATTTCCCTCAATATGTTTCCCAATTTTCTGTTCAGTGGATAGCATTGTGAAGTAAGCACCATTTTTATTTATCCAAATGGTATGAAATTTTTATAGTGCCTTCATAAGCCCAAATTATCATTCTACTCCAAATTACAACTCAGTCCAATAATCTATGTGAGCCCAGCTTCAATTTCTATTTTCTAGCCAGATTGGCACATTGCAAAGCAAGTGCTATCTAGGCCCCTCCTATTGCCCTCAAACTTTTTGGACACTCCTCCATACTCAAATCGTTGCCACATGACAATATTCAGATCCATTTGCCTATTAAATCTTCCTCAGCAAATTTCCAAAGTTTCTATCCAGAGAGAAGCTTTGTGAAGAAAGTACTAGCTAGGATTATAGAAATGACCTGATATTTTTCCAAATATTTCATATGATCATATAATCACTCTCCATGAAATATGAGCTTTATCCAGTAAAACATGTGAGCTCATCATCCAATCTTTTATTCTGGTCATATTTTTAGTTTGTGAAGCATTTATATTTATATTGCTTAATTATTGATGAAACTTTACCATAGCATGTTTCTACCTATATAAATTCCCTCCACCAAATTTGAGCTCATTTCATTCAGCCAATTTCTCTCAATAATTTTCCCAAGTTTCTGTCCAGAGAAGAGCATTGTGAAGGAAGTACGACTTTGGCATGTCAAAATGATATAAAATTGTTACAGTGCTTTCCTATGCCCGAATGACCATCCTCCACCAAATTTCATCTCAATCCATTCATTCATTTGAGCCCGGCTTCAACATCCATATTTATGTCCAATGTGGTACATTGCAAAGCAAGTGCCACCTAGGCTTCTCCATTTGAGCTGAAAATTTGCCAAGACAGTCTCCTTAGTAGATGATCACCCTCAGCCAAAACTCACGCCCATCAGCCATGTGCATTTCCCCCACCGCTAATCAAACACTTGGCTGCTAATTAAAGTTTGAGCTTAGTTCAGTCTCCTCGTGAGATTCTTCTGTTGTATTCTTCTTCCTAACACCTACCGGGGGAGTGCCCAACCCACCATACATGCCTAGGCCGCCCAGAACGTGTGGCAACGCCACGGTCACGTGGTGACCACGCAGCTGGCATGCCAGTTTACGCTCTCTGGAGTTGGGGCCCTCGGCCACCGTCCAAACCTCGACGTCTCTCGACCACACCATGTATCTATGATTAAATAGATACTTATGTACCTAGAAATTATTTTTGGATAAAATTATGAGCAAACTATGAGGCAGTTGCAGTTCAAACTTGACCCACTTCCCGCTAAATCGGCGAAAATTTGTCTTATTCACGAGAGGTGGCTCAAAGCTTTTGACGCCCAACCATTTGGTATATGGTACATTAAATATGACCTGATATTTTAGAAAATTGATTCGGTCCAATTTTGCAACAAATATTTGGTAGGTCCTTCACAAAAAAACTCATTTTGGGCACTCGAAAAATGGAAAATGAAATTTTCGTCCAAAGAAAATGTAGACTTCCTTAGGCAACATTGTTTGCCACTCCAAGATGCACCCTTGTGCACAATATTAGATCATTTGAACAAACTATGCCATGAATGTGGCCATAAGATTGATCATTTGGCTTGAAAGCCATGAATCTTCACACATGATAGCTCATTTCTGAGAACACTTTTTTAAAAGAATTCCCGTATTACAATTTTTTTATTTTTCCTGATAACTTGGTCACATATAATGACACAATGCGAAGGTTTTCCAATTTTTTTTTTTGAATTTTTCATGCACATTTCAAAATGAGGTCAAAACGGCGCGCATGACCGTTCCTAGCAAGTGGTTGAATCTTGGGAAAATTTTGGGGTTTCTCTGATTAAATAGATACTTTTGTACCTAGAAATGATTTTTGGAAAAAATCATGAGCAAACTATAAGGCAGTTGCAGTTCAAATTTGACCCGGTTCCAACTAAATCGACGGAAATTTGTCTTTTTTCACGAGAGGTGAATCAAAGCTTTTGACACCCAACCATTTGGTCAATTGTACATTAAATATGTCCTGATATTTTAGAAAATTGATTTGGTCCAATTTTGCAACAAATATATGGTAGGTCCTTCACAAAAAAACTCATTTTGGACACTCGAAAAATGGAAAATGAATTTTTCGTCCAAAGAAAATAAAAAATTTCTTACGAAACATTGTTTGCCATTCCAAGCTGCACCCTTGTGCACAATATTAGATCATTTGAACAAACTATGCAATGAATGTGGCCATAAGATTGATCATTTGGCTTGAAAGCCATGACTCTTCACACATGATAGCTCATTTCTGAGAACACTTTTTTAAAATAATTCCCGTATTACAAGTTTATTATTTTTCCTCATAAATTGGTCACATATAATGACACAATGCGAAGGTTTTCCAATTTTTTGTTTTTTTTGAATTTTTCATTCCCATTTCAAAATGCGGTCAAAACGACGGGCATGACCGTTCCTAGAAAGTGGTTAAATCTTTGAAAACTTTTGGCGTTTCTCTGATTAAATAGATACTTTTGTATCTAGAAATGATTTAAAAAAAATCATGAGCAAACTATAAGGCAGATGCAGTTCAAATTTGACCTTCCAACTGAATCGGCGGCAATTTGTCTTTTTCACGAGAGGTGGCTCAAAGATTTTGACACCCAACCATTTAGTAAATTGTACATTAAATATGGCCTAATATTTTCTAAAATTTATTTGGTCCAATTTTGAAACAAATATTTGGTAGGTTCTTCATAAAAAGACTCATTTTGGACACTCGAAAAATGGAAAATGAAATTTCCGTGCAAAGAAAATGAAAACTTCCTTAGGCAACACTGTTTTCCATTCCAATATGCAATCACGTGCAAAATATGAGATAATTTAAACAAACTATGCCATGAATATTGCAAAACTTTTGTTGGATATCTGATGAAATCACTACTTGTGCTCGTGAAAATGATTTTCAAAAAATAATTACCAAACTATAAAGAAGCTGTAGTTCAAATTTGACCCGATTCCTGCTGAATTTGTGGAAATTTGTCTTTTTGATGAGTGGTGAATCGAAAGCATTTTACATGCAACCATTTGGTCAATACACATGAAATGAGGTGCAATATTTTTGAAAAATGGAGGTGTCCAGTTTTGCAACAAAAAGTTGGTTGATTCTTCACAAAAATACGATTTTGACACTCCAAAAATAGATTTTTTGTGCAAAGAGAACGAAACCCCCCAAAAGCAACATTGTTTGCCATCAAAATACACACACATGTGCACTATATTGGGTCATTTGAACAAAGTATAAGAGGGTAATATGTTGAGTTCTTACCTGGAATAAGAAGGTACAAAATACAACAGAAACAAAAGCAAAAAATACAATTACATAAGCTTAATTCTCATTGGTGGAATCAGTTTTAAAATGGATCAATGACATGGCAAACATCCATCCATCCATCCATCCATCCTACGGCACCCCTCTCTCTCACCGCAGCAACCCCCCTCTCTCTGTCTCTCACCCGAACATCCATCCATCCCTCGTCGCTCCTCTCTCCCTCTTCCTCGCCGCCACTGTCAGCTCCTCCGACCCCGGCCGATTCTAGCAGCCGCCGGCAGCGCCCAACACACCCATGTGATCCCCTCGCTCCGCTCCTCCATCTCCTTCGACGGACGCGTCCTCCCGTGGCCACACGTGACCCTGCCCATCCGCTAGGGTTTGGGCCACCGCATCGCCGACGTGGCTCTGGCGTTGCTCTGGTGACTCAGGTGAATCCCTTCACTCCTCCTCATCACATCTCTCCTCCTCCTCGACTCTCTTTGTCCATCAAGATTGAATCGGGTTCTTATGTGGTTTGGTTGGGGCGTTTGCAGATCCTGGTTGTGTGAGTGGCATGGCGGAGCGGGCGACAACCGTGTCTTGGAAGCCACCAACTGGCCAAGGTTCACTGGATCTGGCCTTCTGTGTATCTCTTGCCCCACTATCTCTCTGCCTCGATTTACCTATCTGAACCCCCTTTCTCTATAGGCAGCCATGGACGGGATGAACGACAGAGCATGGTTGGAACCGACGGATTTGCAGGCAGCCCCCGATGGATTTGGTCTCCAAGGTCAAGGAGGGCCAGCACCTCGCCGAGCACGAGCTCTATAACCTCTGCGAATACGTGAGCTTCCACCCCCTGTGTATTCATCAATTCCGCTAGGGTTTTGTTTCGCATGGCATTGCGGCCGATGCGCATGCGCTGCGCTGCGGTGTGGCTGTGTCTCTGTTATTAGGGTTCTTATTAGCGGTGGCAGGTAGATGGGCAAAATCAGCCGCTTTTGATGCCCGCCGAGAGACTCGAGTGAACCGCGTGTGCGTTCGTTGATGTGTCTGTATGTCTAGTGTGTAACCGAGGTGTGTATGTGAATGATCATCCAGGTGAAGGAGATACTTATCAAGGAGTCGAACGTGCAGCGAGTCAACGGCCCGGTCACAGTGTGCGGCGACATCCATGGGAAGTTCCATGACCATATGAAGCTCTTTGCCACCGGAGGGCATGTGCCTGACACCAACTATATTTTCATGCACCTAACCTGGACGTGAGGTAAGGACCAAACCCCACTTCCCCTTTCATGTCTGTCCATGAGCATTGTTTCCCCGTTACTGGTTGGTGAATCCAAGTAAGAGAGACAATTAGTGAGCATTGGTTTGCCTTGTTAATAGTTTAAGTTGATAGCCTTGTGCTACTCCTAAAGTTAATCAAACTGATGAAAAACTTAAATATAGCAACCAACAACAAACACGCATTATGTTTTAGATTTTATGTATCTGAACCATAGCTAGTTGTCTATTGTATGGTCGTTTTGATATATCATGGGCACCTTTCGAAATATTGGAACTTTTGGGATGATTGCCCAGCCCGTTAATTATTCGGTGCTAGATTATATACTATACTATTGTCTATTATGCTACCTTGCTTCGCACTGGTACAACTGTAGTACATCTCAATTGTAGAATGTCACATGCTTTTGCGCATGCACAGTCAGGTATTTGGTAGCATTGTTGTTAGTTACCTTCAACAAATTTGAGTTTGCTATCCTCTAGAGAAGCAAATACTTCTTGTTACATTGTGTATTTCTAATGTCCTTAAAGGGTTGTATCTGTTGTGACACGCCTACATGCCATTTGTTGTATCATTATACATTCTCTCTGAAATACGTCCTTAGCAGTAGTATACCATATAGTAAAGTTTGGCATGCATGGCTGGATTCTGCGTCTATTTCTTCCTTCAATGATTACTCCCAGTTATATTACCAATGATCTCATCTCCAAATTCTTTTTATTGTAGGCTTGCACTTCTTGCAGCCTGCGACTATGCCTTCTCCGACGGTGCGGCGTCGACGGCAGGTCAGGTGAGAGCCTCTCTCCACCCTCCCAGATTTGCAACGTGGTGTTCATCAGATGTGTTCCTATTGCAGGGATATGTCGATAGGCATGGAGAAGTCTGTGGCTTTCATGGCAGCGGTGAGCTAGTAGCAAGTTCCCCGAGGAACCGCAAGGAAACCGTCGGCATGTTCCAAGCATCAAGAGGAGTTGGAGGTTGCCACCCGCTTGCCGTCCGTCGGCCTGACTCTCGAGTCCCTCATCGACCGTGAGTATCTCTCGTCTTAGCACACGAACTTTCAGTCACAATCCAAATTCCCTTGTCTTTGACTCTGTTTCGTTTCTTCTTCCAGGGGATATTGAGGGGATTCAACCAGGCCACATACATCAATCTCGACAAGTCCCACGAGAGGGTCTACTCTACACAGGTAATCAACCTGCTAGCTTGTCCTCCCTGTCCCAAATTTGTTTGGGTCTATACCGCAACCTCAGTTAGTTTAATCTGCATTTGTTATGGTCAGAAGGGTCATTTTATCCACAAGCCTCACTGAGTTACCAAGTGGACATCCTCCAGCCGAACAATAAGATAGGTTTGTTAGTGTTGTAGAGGAAGAAAGAGGATATATGTATTTTTTTGCTTGTTCTGCTTCTATATACACGTGTATGTATGTTTAGTTATTCGACATGCTTCAAGTCTGAAATTGACTTGGTGGTTTTAGACCGAAACACTATGCTTGTTCAAAGAATGTCACTACTGGAATCAGGATCTTTGCCGTCTGCCATGGCTGGCGGCAAAGGCATGCATTGCGGACGGCAAAGGTCTTTGCCGTCAGCCAGCAGACGGCACCACATCCGGCTGAACAAGCCACGGTAAAGGGCACTTTGCCGTCTGCTGGCAGACGGCAAAGATGCAATGGTCTTTGCCGTCTGCCAGCAGACGGCAAAGGGCATGGACGGCACACGCGACAGCTTAGGTCCGTTAAGGGGTTAACGGCGTGCTTTGTCGTCTGCTAGCAGACGGCAAAGATGCAAAGTTCTTTGCCGTCTGCCAGCAGACGGCAAAGCAACCACATAGGCCAGCCCAGTGCCCCCCCAGGTTGCACAGGTAGCTGCCACGTGGCAGCTTTGCCGGCTGCTGGCTCATGGCAAAGCTCTTTGCCGTCTGCCAGCAGACGGCAAAGAGCCTGTATAGCCCCTGTTTTTTCTGTTTTTTCTTAAATTCATTCAATTTCATAGAATTTCATAGATATATATATATACACATTTGAAAATACTTTCAACAAGCATACCAACACATATCCAACAACAAGTTTCCAACAACATATCCAACAACATATCCAACAACAAGTTTCCAACAACATATCCAACAACAAGTTTCCAACAACAAAGTTCATCGTACAAAATCAAAACAAAAAGGAAGCACAAGGAGAAGAGTAGACTCCATCAACGCAAGCTTCCTCATCTAAAGCAAATCTCCAAATTGGGAAAGAAGAAAGTTAGAAGAAGAAGAAGACTAGCTAGAAGAAGAAGAAGAAAAAGAAGAAAAAGAAGAAGAAAAAGAAGAAGAAGAATAATAATAATAAGAAGAATTTTTCTTCTCTTTCTTTTTCTCCTCTCCTCTTCTTTATCTTCTTCTTCTTCTAACTAAGGTAGGTAAAAATGCCATTTTTAGCTAAGCTAGGTAAAAATGCTAAGTGTAGGTCATTTTAGAGCTAAGCTAGGTAGTTATGCCATTTTTGAGCTAACCTAGGTAGTTATGCCATTTTTGAGCTAACTAAGCATATTTATAGCTATCCTAGGTAAAGTATGTCAGTTTGGAGCTAAGTAAGGTTATTATGTCATTTTCGAGGAAAATAAGCTAAGTATAGGTCATTTTGGAGCTAAACCAAGGTTATTATGCCATTTTTTTACCTAAGTGAGCTAATTATGTCATAAATGAACTAGCTAAGCTAAGTATAGATCATTATTGAGCTATCCTAGGTAGTTATGCCATTTTTTAGCTAACTAAGCATATCAAGTCATTTTGGAGGAAAAAATGCTAAGTATAGGTCATTTTATAGCTATCCTAGGTAAAATATGTCATTTTGGAGCTAAGTAAGGTTATTATGTCATTTTCGAGGAAAATAAGCTAAGTATAGGTCATTTTGGAGCTAAGTAGGTCATTTCTTAAGCTAAGTATGCATTTGTTAAGCAAAACACTTGGGAAAACTTACCATCATCACGTAGGTGAAGGACCGGTTGGGCTTGCGCCAGTGTGAGACGGAGAAGGACCGGTCGGGGTTGCGGCAGACGCAGAAGGATCGGTCGATGCTTGTCGGGAGGCATGCTGCACCAAAGATCATTTGCAATGTCTCGTTAGGATGATGCAACTCAAATGTGAATACTAGTAACTAATGACCATTCAAATGAAACTCACCGTGGGTGCTATACCAATCTGGGGCATCGGCGGAGGGGTCTGACCGTTGTTCTGGCACACGGTCTGCACATTTTGTTTTCACGAGTCAGTCATATTAGTTAGTGATGAAACGAACATTACGTGCATGATTTGGCTAATATGCAGGAGAAACTTACCACGAGGAGCTCGTATAGGGCCCGGTGAGACGCGTCGTTCCGGTTCCTCTCCTCCTCCACCAGCCTAGCCGTCCTCTCCTCCATGTCCCTCTCCCTCTCCGCCGCTTGCCTGTTTGCCTCCGCCAGAAGCTCCTGGGCCCTAGCCTCGATGGCGAGCTCCATTGGCCGTGGAGGAGGCCTTATCTCAGGATCGGAGCTCGTCTGGCGCTTCTTGATCTCCGGGAGAGTTCGACGACAACGTATCAGTCCATCTCCAATGGCTATCGAGCCATGGGGCCTCCCACCACCAGATATCATCACGAGCTCTGGATCAAAAGGACTCTGGCTCAGGTTGAAGTCCTCCCCTTTCCTCGTCTTCCCCTCATCTCTGTACCTCACGAGCTTGTTGTGGGATGAGATGTTGCTGAAGCTCTGTGGATGATCGAGGTCATCCTCAGAGAATGCCTTGGCCTTCTTGTACGGGGCAGTATGGGCCATGGCATAGAGGTCGAATAGCGGTGGCACCTCCTTCTTGTTGTGTCGCGCCTAAAAGAGAGGAACAAAATATTAGTTAAGGGCTCAAGCTAGCATGAAGAATGAAATTGCATGAATCATGAAGCAAACCACATACCCAATGATCCCTGAACTCAAACAGGTTGGAGCTCCCTTGATGGTGTGGCACACCTTTCATTTGGGCACGCTTATCCTTGGCCTTGTTGTGGACGGCTAGCCATTGGGGAGAGCACCACTCATCCACCAACGCCTCCCAACAGTCCATCCTATCCGCACACCATCTCGGGGGCACCTAAGTTAGACAAGAGAAATTTCAGCGCTACGCCTACGAATCAAATCAAGGAAACTAAGTACAAGGCCTTAAGAATAGGTAATTACCTTCATGTACTTCTCCTTACTCAGAAACTTGGCGCGGCACTTCTTCTTGGCCCTCTTAATGTTAGTCGATGCGTAGTAGTCTCGAACAGCCTGCACCCGAGTCTCGTGCCGTAAGTTCTGAAATAGGCGCTTGCACTTGGTTACGAGAACAATAGCCGCGTCCGCCTCGTGTTCCTCAAGACACCTGTAGAAGGTCTGCAATCAAACAAGACAACACTGATTAGTACAATCACTAGGTGCTGTTGATTTTTAATTCTGTAAAGGAGAAATTACCCAAAACCGCCGGATCACAATGTCGGCCACCGTCTCGCACAAGACACCGTCGACCCTCTCCTCTGGCGGGGCCGGGGCAGCCATGTACAGCTCCCAGCTTGGTGCTAGCTGTCGAACCTCACCCTCACCGGGCAACGTGACCCACCCCGGGAAGTGGTGCCGGCAAAGCACACCATGGACCTGGTTGGGCCTGCGGACACCAGGGGCGTGTTTCCAACCCCTGCAGTATGACAAGGCCAACACATTAGATATTAATTTGAAGAAACATGAAGGCAAAAGGTTAAAAAAGAGTAAATGCACTTACTTCTCCCCATTAGGCACAATCAACCACCTCTGATCGCGGGTCACCGGCACGGGCGGGAGCTTTGTACCACCACGCTGGTAGACCTTCTTGCCCTCCTCAACCAGCTCGCCCTCGCTATAGCTATCCTCAGAAAAGCTGTCCTCGCCACCATCAGCATGGCCACTAGCCTCCGGAGTCACGTGGGATGAAGACTCTGGGACCGGAGTCTCCTGGGACGAAGACTCTAGGACCGGAGTCTCCTGGGACGAAGGCTCGGCGACCCGAGGCTCGGCGGCCCAAGGCTCGTGGACCGGAGTCTGAGACGGGTCCAACTCAGACGGGTCCACCTGAGACGGAGCACTCCTGTGGTCGGGAGAATCAGCTGGGGTGGCGGCGAGGAAGGCGCAGCAGCCTTCCTACCTCTCCCGCCGCCACGTCCACCTCTAGCACCCCTCTTCGTCTTCCCCCGACCTCTCCCGGCCGAAGAAGAAGCGCCCGCCGGTGTCTGCATACTATGTACCAGCGCTATCCGGAGGTGCTCGGGTGGAATAATAGCACCCCTCCCAGCACGCGCCGAGGAAGGAGGCTCGGAGCGCTCTCGACCCGCGCCCACCATCTATCAACACCTGCAATGACAAAGGTCGGGGGTCAGTGGTCGGGGGTCTTCTTCTATTTTCTTCTCCTCCTCCTCCTCTTCTTCTTCTTCTTCTTTTCCTTCTTCTTCTTTTCCTTCTTCTTCTTTTCCTTCTTCTTCCTTATATTCTTCTTCTTTCTTCTTCTCCTCCTCTCCTCTTTTTTCTTCTTCTTCTTCTTTTTTCCTTTTTTCCTTCTTTTTTCCTTCTTTTTTTTCTTCTAGATTTTTTATTTTCTAACCTAATAAACTAAACTCTAACCCTAACCAAACCTAACCTAATACCTAATAATCTAAACCTAAACTAAAAACAAAAAAACAGAAAAAAGAGGAGAGGGGAAGAGCTCACCAGAGGGGGGCGGGGCAGGGGGGCGTCGGGGAGGGGCGGGGGAGCGCCGGGGAGGGCCGCGGGAGCGCTGGGGCGGCGGTGGCGGCCGGGCGGCGGGGACAGGGGCGCTCGGGCGCCTGGGAGCGGCGGGTGGCAGGGGCGCGGAGGGGGGCCGCAGGGCACCGGCCGGGGCGGCGGGCGCGGGCGACGGGCGGCGGTGGCGACAGGGCCGCAGGGCTCCGGGGCGGTGGGGCGCGCAGGGGGGCCGGGGCGCGGCGGCGGGGGCAACGGGGCTGCGGTGGCGCCGGGGCGGTGGGCCGGTGGGGCGGCGGGGTGGTGGGGCGACGGAACGGCGGCGCGCGTGCGGTGGGCGGCGGGGAGGAGAGGGTGAGAAACAGAGAGAGAGAGGCGGGGTGGGGCGCGGCCGTTAGTTAAGTCAAACCTTTGCCGTCTGTCCCTCCTTTGCCGTCTGCCTTTTTGCTCTTTGCCGTCTGCTAGCAGACGACAAAGAGGGGGGCCGTTAGGTTTTTTTGTAAGCAGCTCGTTAGTGGGCCCACCTCCCTCTTTGCCGTCCGCTAGCTGACGGCAAACCTCCTTTGCCGTCTGCTGGCAGACGGCAAAGAAGCGGCAGACGGCAAATAGCTTCTTTGCCGTCAGCTAGTTCTTTGCCGTCTGTTTTCTGGAAACGGATGGCAAAGAGCTTCTTTGCCGTCCGCCAGCTGACGGCAAAGAACTGGCAGACGGCAAATTAGCTGATTCCAGTAGTGTGTCCATGCTGTGTGATATATGATGCTGCTCCGTTCTGCATCTCTCTTTTATTGTGTGTTGCATCATTAGATATGCTTGATAGAGTGAGTGATTTTCGTTTTGGTTGTGTGAAATATTTACTATGTATCATACTTAGTGTTTACTGAACAGATGCATTGGGAATGGGAATTTAGGCATTTATGTATAATTTTAGTTCTGGATGTGTCCAATGCAAACATTACTGTCGACTGTCAAGTTGATTCTAAAATGTCTCATTAACTTCAATTCAGATGGTGATTACTGGATTTGGTACCAATTTATTGTTGGCCTAGCCTATGCTCTGTACCTTGCTTTGGTTTTAAGTAGCAAGGAGTGACTTGGTACCTTTTCTGTCATGTGGTGTCCATGGATTGAAATGTTGTCTGTTATGTATTGATTTTGGTATCGATAATGGCTCAAACCTGAAGTACTTAAAATAGATTGTCGTTCCTTTCTTGTTTGTTTTGATACCCATATACCTGCCCTGTATTAGCTCTTTCCTTTTGTGCATGTTAATTCGGTGTTGTTGATTTGATGCTGATGTTCAGAAACGAGAGTTTGATGGATGGGTTTATTTCAGTAGGCTAAATAGGCTATCTTCTTGGTTTGTTGGCGTGCAAATGATCGATGAGCTGATCTTGTTCCAGCAGTGGTAGCGGAAATGACGCTGGAGCAGTACACGGATCAAAAGATCATCATGCCGTTTGGGCAGGGACGTGTACACTTCCTCTAGAAGGACTACAAGCTCGCCCACGACTACATGACCCTCTAGGTCCCATCTCCCTCCTCCTCACCTCATATCTCGAAGCAGGGTGTGTTTGCACTGGATAGTACCTGTTTAGATTGCAAGCGGACTTGACATGCTTATGAGTTCAGCATATGAGCTCTCTAACATTTACCATGCGCTGTCTTGTGTTCAGCTTCTTATGTGTCATGGAAATGTGCATGTGTCCATGTGTTCAGCTTCTTATGTGTCCATGTGCTTCTTATGTTCAGGAAATGCCTTTGATGCAGCACACCTATGGCCCTATTTGTCCTGTAGGTTAGTGAGCAGCATCAGGAGCAGGAGCTCAAGCAGGCCACCACGACGCACCACCACAGCAGCAAGTAGCACGTCCATCTCCATCTCCCTCTCCCTATGCTGCCAATGCTTTTTGTTTCTTTAAACTAGGTCCAATCAGCATGCAAATTGACTGTCTATTCTCTCAAAAATCTGTTTACAACTCTATAGAATTGTGTTGATGATCATCAGTACAGAGAGGGAGAGAAAGTTTCTTGCAAATGAGTGAGAGACAGGCATAGTCTAACTGCAAATCCAGGTGTGTGCATTTCTATGTTATTAGAATATGTTGAGTACATTCTGAACCCCCCCAATGCGACACAAGTTATATATGCACATGCTATGGTTTAAGTGTTGCTTGTGTATGGTAAATGGTCTGAGTACCAACTGCTGTTTGATGCTCTTGTGTTTAGGATTCTATTCCTCTATGCATGTAATCTCCAGACCATAACAAACATCATGGTTGGTACTTATCATTTGCCCTTTTAGAAATATATCTTAATTTTGCTATTATGAGAATGTTATATGCACGGTTTCTTATTAGATCTCAAATTCTGCAGCTATTTTTCATTGTTAGGAGAATGTTATATGCACGGCTTCACTTGATTTTCCGAACTTTTTCTGATTTATAACCTACAGATGCTGGCCTTCATTCGTCAAAAGTTTGTGTTACAAGAGCTCCAGGAGAAGTATCCAGCAATCTCTTTTAGCTCACTGGAGGTGGTCATGTTAATATTTAGCTATGCTTTGTAGTTGATTACCTTATTTGGCTCTGTTTGAATCAAGTTATTGGCTTGTCATGTTAATATTTAGCTGTGTACTGCCATGATTGTAAAATACTTTGTTTGGCTGTCATATGAAATATTATGTGTTCTTGGCTCTGTTTGAATCAAGATATTGGTTATTGGTTATCTACAAATGTGGGACCTAAACATCACACATGGGGCCCATTTCACTAGTGGGTCCTTTAAAATGTGAAAGAAACAAAAGAAAACCGACAAGTGGGACCTAACTGGATGACCTGACTAGTTGGACCTGCTTCAGAATGGACTGTAAAAAGGCCGAGGCCAAAACAAGAAATGGACAACAAAAAGGCCAAAGTCCTATAAATAAAAGGCTGAATTATTGGGTTAGCCCATGTATCCAACCAGAATTTACAGCAACTAAAATAAAAAAGGCTCAATTACTGGTCTTGGCCCATATGGATGGCTGAACTGGACGGGGCTGATTCAAATCGACGACCAATTCATTTGGTCATGATTTTGCCACGTCAGCTTGCCACGTCGGATCTGACGTGGTGTGGGCAGGTTGCCAGTGACCAAAATAAAAGGTCGTAGATTCTACGACCTTTAATTTGGTTGTAACCGTCTACGACCATTTCCCAAGAAAGGTCGTTAAGTTTCATTAAAGACGGCCAGCTTTTGACCAACTGTTTTTGGTCACAAAAAGGTCGCAAATGAAAAACAATGACCATTCAGTGACCAATATTGATGGTGTCAACTTGCCATATTTCTTGTAGTGGACCCACCTGTTTGGGAATCGACTGACGGTGTGCAATTTACCCCTTGTGCCGGGGATGTCAGGTCTTCTTTGGCACATTTGGAGATAAAAACTTTATTTGGCATGCGTTGCACAACCGGTTGGACGTCGGATAGACTTGCTCGACGACAACTTCAAGCCCCGTCGTTTTGTGTCCTATGTTGTCAAGACAAGGAAATTCCAATTACCCGCTCCTTGATGACCCACAAGTATAGGGGTCAATCGTAGTCCTTTTGATAAGTAAGAGTATCGAACCCAATAACAAGCAAAAGGAATTGACATGTAGTTTTCAACAAGGTTTCACCACAAGTAAGATGGTTTTAATAAATAGTTTGATAGCAAAATAATTTGTAACAAGGTAACAAATAAAAGATAATAAAGTGCAGAAAGTGGCACAATCCTTGATTGTGCTGTGGACACACTACTGCAGGATGGTCCAAAGACGACACAGCAATCAGAGACCCATCGACGAAACTATGTGCGATGCATGAATCGCAAACGGTATAGTTCAAGCTCCGTCGCTAATGACATGAACTGTGTGCGATGGTGGATCCATCAAATACGATTCAGGAAATAGTTACATGTGCGATCTACGGCAGACAGTTTGTTCTTATGATCTGTTTGTGATTAGCGAAGATAATAGAAACGGTTATCAAAAGTACATACGTGTGCGAAGTATGGCATACAGTTCACTCGGATAAACTATTTGCGCTAATCCCGCACAACACAAACGGGTTAGCATAAGAAGGCATGTGTGTTGTTGGTAGACAGTTAGTGTATTTTAATTGTCAGGGATTTATGAAATCATTACCGACGCTACGTAGGGAAGTGCCGTTCGCCCGTATTAATATCACAGACGTATTATTATTATTACCCGTCTACCAGCGCATCACCCCTTCTTCCTCTCTCACGTCTTGTCACCGCTTTTTCGCCCGAGGATTCCAGTACTGCACGCTTCGGCACTGCACATGCGTTCCTTTTGGCCATGTTCCCGCGCGCAACCATGCATGTTCCCGAGCAAGCTTCTACATCGGTTTCCCGCCAGAAGCGAATGAGCATAAAAGCCGGTGCGCGACACACGCGGATGCACACCTAGTGCAGCCTAGCCCGTCTACCAAGCATGCCAACCCGACCAAGCGCCGCCTCTGCCATCAACCTCCGCGGCGACAAAAACGATCTGGTACAGGAGGAACGCCCTGTCGAGGTCGATGGCATGCCCGGCCACACGCCGGAAAACGCTGTGCTGCGCTTCATCGCAAGGGTTGAGTAGACCCTTGGCGCGGGGCGTGGCAGCGCCACCGAGTAACATAGGCGCCTCACCATCGAGACGCTGAAGCACGTCGCACAAGAAGATCATCGGTGGTGCTCAGTAGAGCAAAACATGCGCGCCCGCACCAAGAGGGCAAGGCACGCAGCACAGCAAGACCGATGGAGGGGCGCGGCGCGCGACAGAGCAAGAGCGGTTCCATCCCTACTTTCCTGTTGTCCCACCTGACATGAGGACATTGCAGCTGTGTCCACGACACGTCAGTAGCCCAATTTCTCGCCAAGAATGGGCAGCAGCCGTCTGCTCGGTACTTGCACCAGAGCCCGGCCGCACCGTACTTGTACCGGACGCCTGTCGTGCCGTTCGCATGGGTCGTGCCGTTCGCCTTGTCCGCGGCCCCCTTGCTGTCAACGCGCTGGTCGGTAGGCTCTAGCGACTCTTTGGCCCAGGTGTCCAGCGGCGAGCATTAGAAAAAAATGGTCGTCGCATCCTCGAGATGGTTATCTCCGACGAAATAGCCAGCTTGGAGCTCGAGATCGCGCTCCAGCTGTACCGCGAGCGTGTAAACCGCATGGACAAACGCCTGACCGAGTTCTGGCAGAGCCAAGAGCTTCCGTAGGTTAGTGTCGTAGTCATGGACGCGTTTTATTTTGTTGAATCGTTTCGATGTTGATCCCAATGTCTGGACAACAATCGTAATATTGATATGTTTCGATGTGTGAATGATGTATGTTCTATTGTTATGTTTCAATATGTGTAACAACTAGAGTCTAGAGACAGAAAATCAGTACGAAAACACAAAGAAATGTGAAACTAATATATATATTAATTGTTCAATAGCTCATTGCAGACATGATACATATACATATACATATACGTGATGATAGTACTTAACTAATACGTACAATGAATAAAAACTAAACTAATAATAACCCCTCCATGAGCGGGGAGCAGTAAAGCGACATCCTCTCGCCAGGAGACCCCTGGTGCGTGGTGGCTTCCCAACACGGAGGGAGTTCGCCGTCTCCTCCGCCTCGCAGCACTTGACATGCCGATCAGCCTCTTGCTGGCAGAGGCGCGCGACCATGCAGGACATTTCACTGGGCACTCACCGGAGCTCTTTGGCGCTGGCATGCTCGAGCTTATCGGCCCACGCCCACGCAGCGGTGAGGCGCCTAGCGCCTCTTGCTTTCATTGCGTGGTACCGGCCGTCTTCGTACACCTCCACCGCTCGTCGACGCGCCCGCCGCCAAAGCTTCAACTCCTCCTTTTCCGATGTGGCACTAAGGGCATTCTAGGCCACGAGGTCCTTGGCGTGCTCCCGAGCCCGCTACTTCTTGAACGCCACCTGCCTCACTCTCTCAGCCGGCGGCAGCGCCTTTGTGACACCCTTGATTCAGTGCTACAGTGATCAATGTAATCAAGTTACAGTAAACCAGGAGGTTAAGCTAATGCTTTTGCTAATCCATGTGTGATCACCTTTTGAATCAAATCCTAATTCATTTTCCTTTGCAATTCAAAATCATTTGAAATGTGGATTTACAAGTTTTGCAAAACAGGAAATAAAAATAATGAATGGGTTACAAATAATCCTTAAGCATTTATAAAATTTGAACCGGCTTTTTATCATGTACTTAAGTGCCTCTAAAGCAATTTAACAGAGGCCAAAACAAATATTAAATGCCCTTTTGATTTATGAAAATTTCAAATAAATTCAGAAGGCCCCCAAATCTTTTGTGGCTCTGCCTAAAATTGCAACATGATTTATGAGCGAGGTCACATATTTTTACAAAAGTATTTTCTCACTAAAATAAATAAAACAGAAACAAAAAAAGGAAAAGCTAAAATAAAAATAAAAATAAAAAGAACAGGGCCCCTCCCCTCTCCCACCTGGGCCATGGCCCCTCTAACCGGCCCAGGCGGCCCAGCCGGCCCACCCCTCCCACTCGTCCCCTACCCCTGTTCACACCGCGCGGTGGCCGGCCAGGGCGCGTCCATGGCCATGGATGGCCACGTGCTGGCCATCCGGCGGCTCCCCGGCGACCTAAAGACGACGACGACGCCCCGGCGGCCAACCCTAAACCCTAGAGCCCACAGATCTTCCCTCTCCTCGCTCGCCCCTCCTCCTCCACGCTCGACTGAGCGGCGCCATGGCTGCGCCACGTTGAAGCTCACGGCCACCGTCCACTCCGCGCCGCTCCGACGCGTCCTGGATATCCGCGAAGCCTGCCTCGTCCCCCTCGAGCACTGGATCGAGTCGGAGCCGTGTGGTAGCGCCTCCATCTACCGGTTCCCCTTCATCGGCCGCCGTCGCCATTGCTGACCATCTGCTTGCCTCCGACCACCCCCGGCTTCCCCTAAGACCCCCGTCGACCTCGCGGTGAGCTCCTACCCCTCAGACCCCCTAGCGCTCCTCCTCGAACCCCATAGCCCCCGATTCGACCTACGTCACCCTCATTGCCGTTCGGTCCTCGTCGCCGCCATGGTTTTCGTCCCCTTTAGCTCGCGCTCGTAGCTCGGTTAGGTGCGGCTCGTTGAGCCGGTTCGATTCGTGCACACGGGCGTCCAAATGGGCGCCTAAATCGACCGCCGGCGTCCTTCCGCCGCCCCTGTAGGTAGCCGCCGGTGCAGGCTCCGTTTAGGAGGGCCCTATCGCAATGACAGGTGGGCCCAGGGCCGTTAGTAATTAGTTAGGGCTAATTAATTTTTTAAAATTTGGACTAAGCAGTCGCTGACGACCGGGCCCCACCCACTTTAATTAAACATGTGATTAAGAATAACCCCTAGTTAGCTACTATCACTGACTGGTGGGGCCTATCCACTGTTCCAGTGGACAGGGCCGGCCCGGTCAGCTGCTAACTCAGCAGGGGGGGTCCCACCAGTCAGCCTCTGTTGACTGGCCGGTTGACTAGTCAACTGGGCCCCCCTGGTCAGCCCCTGTTACCCAGTTGGGTGCACTGGACCGGGTGCACCTAGCAATTTCTTTTTAATTTCGAAGTATTATTAATTTAGAATTTCAGAGAATCTTTAAAACTTAGAAAAATCATAGAAAATAATCTACAAGTCAGATAAAAAAGCTTTATGCTTGAAACTTGATCAGAAAAATCCCACGAATCCGAATACGCTGTCCGTTCATCTGTCACATGATCCTAGCATGATGAACATGGACATTTTGCATTAGGATCATCTGTCCGGTAGAAGCCTGAGACCCAGGAAATATCGTCAGATGTTTTCCCACTCCGTCCATGACGTGTAGTACTGCGTTAGTTCATGCCTAGCACTGCATATTGCCATGTCATGCATCGTGATGCACCTGTCTGCCTTATATTTATTGTTTCTTCCCCCTCTTCTCTCCGGTAGACACCGAGACTGACACTGCTGCCGGGTACGACTACGTCACTGACGATCAGACCTTTGCAGCAGAGCAGGAAGGCAAGCAACCCCCTTGATCATACCAATATCGCCCATTCTTTCTCTCTCATGCTTGCATTAGATTTTGTTACTGTTGTAGATAGCTCCTATTCTGATGCATAGCCTGTTTTTGTTAAACTGATACTGTACCTGCTGTTATATCAACTGCTTAGCATAGGTTGATTAGTGATTTTTCCCCTGTGACCCCTTAGTCCCAGTTGCCCCTGCTCTATCATCGACGACTTGAAGACTCGGTCAACTGATCGACAAGTCATGACCCGTCACATTCACCGCACTCCCCCTTAGTTGTACGACTCTGCAGAGCTACTATCGAGTACAGAGGGTGACACCTCGTAAAGTACTCATGATGCTAACTCTACAGTGTAGCCAGTCGGTCGTGGTTATCGAGGGTTATTCCTCCTTCACCACTCCTATCGGGGGTATAACCCCGCGGTATAACCCGCCCTACGGGGCCGGGTCAATATATTGGCGGCTTAGTTGTCATACTCAGGGCGGGCCGTATTGTTGAAGGCAAGACAAACGAGGCGGCTTACCAAGCACGCCGGATGACGGCCCAACACATGAAGGCGGCAACTCAAGGCCCCGGAGGCAGAAGACGCCAAGAGTTTCCTTGCTTAGGAGGCAAGGTGAGTTAGAAACATGGTAGGTCACGAGTCGTAGCATGACTCGGCCTCTTGTAAAACCCGGGGTCTCGACCTGTATATAAAGGCGAGCCCCTAGGACCGAAAAACTTAAGTCACAGACCCTCGAAAGCTAGGTTAGCGATTCCGCACGCTTGTAATCAAGATCATCATCAATACAGACACAAAGCGGGACGTAGGCTATTACCTCCATTGGAGGGGCCGAACCTGGGTAAACTCGTCTCCCATTCTCGTTTAACCTCTTTGAGTCGCCACCTAGCGGCGATGGCCTCTCACTTAAGTTCTCCCAAGAGAACATCTGTCGTGACAAAACCACGACAGTTGGCGCCCACCGTGGGGCTCTTGCTCGGTGGAGTTGAGTTCTCAAAGGGAGCCCTTCCAGGGTTCGGGAGATTCGCGGTCGGTCAGATGACCAAGAGCCGCGGCGGCAAGCTCTACATCAATGATGCAGGTTGGGGCCCCGAGGCCGACTCAATGGATTACAGGTACCGGGTCCCCTTCGGCAAGATCCACGTCTTCATCGGCAAAATCAGTGCATCGGTGCCTGAGTCGGACATCTGCACCAACCTCGTCGAGCCGGCTCGACGCGCCCAACCCGTCCGGCATCAAGCCGGCCGGCGTCACATCTTCGTCGGTTTCTCCCAAGGAGTTAGCCTCTTGGATGAGCCGTCGGGTAGCAAGGACACCCTTGCCAACTCTGATGCCGAATCTTCCATGGGAGACACCGAATCGATCTGTCCTCTTTACAATGGCAGACTTGGGGGCTCTGTGGAAGCAGAAGCTCCTAGGGAGTCACATGAGCCGCCTCATCAGATCACTGTCTACATGGCAGGAACAACGGCGGCTCAAGATCAGTCGGCAGCAGGTGCTGCTGGTGGCTCTGGTGGATCGGTCAAAGCGCCGGCTCAGGCCATGATAGATCTAATGGCTGAGATGGTGAAGCTGGTAGAAACACCCGTCACTGCGGAAAACCAAGAGGAACGCAACACGGAGTTAGTGAAACTCCGCGAGCAGATGACTCAAGTGCAGAGGGAAATTGACGCCGAAAACGCCCGGATGGCGGAAATACAAGCTCGTATCCATAACGAGTCGGAGCGTCTGAAGGCCAAGGCTTGGCAGTTAGGGCTTCGTCGAGACACCTCTGAGGCAATTCACCAGAGGAGACACCAGAGCCGCCTGGCATTGAATCTCGAGCCGACCCGTTTGTTCCCCACTCCGCACCAAACGCCAGGGGCTGAATGAGCGCGTGAGGATCTCCCTCGCCAGGCGGCCTGACAAACGGACCCGGCTCAACCAGCGCCAGCTCAACCTTCACCACCATGGTTCTAGACGCCGCAAGGTCACTTATGCAACCCCGTTGATAATGTGTTGGCAGCAACTCACAATCTGGAGGCGCTTCCCATCCACGGGAACACCCCCATTGAGATCGAGGCCAGGAACGCCATAGAGATGTTGAAAACAACGGTGGTGCAGCAAGCGCAATACTCTTATAGCCGTGATCGGATACACTCCACCCCATATGCCAGCCGCAGCAAGAGTCGCCATGTGGAATCTCCAGCTGTTTTTAGCAGTGGACGCAGGCAGGAGCCTCAGGTCTCCTCGACCCGGCCTGTGTCGTCAGACGCCCAGGTGGTTGTCAATGCGGCCAGAGCTACACGACAGGCAGAGGCGGAAGCAGCAGCAGCCCGGGCGACTCAGTAATTTCATCCCCAACTGGCGACTACGGGGGCTGGGGTGATTAGTAGGACGATTGGAATCCCTTGCTCTTCGTGCTGAGCGTATGCCCAAAGATTTCAAGGGGCCTCGTAAGGTACCAAACTACATAGCGGACCTTGAGCCGGCGGCATGGATCGAGAGTTATGAGTTGGCCATGGACATGCTCGACGTCAGTGACGCCATGTGTGCGAAGTACTTGACCATGATGCTGGAAGGACCGGCAAACGAATTTCCATGGAATGTGCAAACGACCAATGGCGATTGTGGATCTTCAACATTGTGTCCAACGCAGGGATGAGTCGGCTCATCATTGGACTCGCCGGTTCGCTGAAATCATTCACTCATCGGACATCATCACGGCGGCTCAAGCCGTCCTAATCTTGGAGAAAAACTACCACTTTCAGCCGCTGGTCCAAAAGCTTGGCCGTCTTAAGCGGAAGGTGCAGGATATGGGCGACTTGATGGATGTTCTTACCAGGTACGCCGAGTCAGACAACACGAAGGATCCCGGCTCAGACGAGGACAAAATTGGCAAGAACAAGAAAGGCGACGGTGGCAAGGGTCAGCAAAACCATGGGAACAGTGGGAACCCAGGGGGACAAGGCAAGAACAGTAAGCGAAAACAGCACGATAGTGGGTCAGAGTTCGTCGCTAGTACCAACACCGATTTCAAGAACCAGCGTCACAACAACCGCCCAGGGGGAGCTTCCAACGGGAACAAGCCGCACAATTATGAGGAGGATCTCAAGGCGCCTTGTCCCAAACACATTACCCCGGATAAGCCGTCCACGCACTCATGGGAAAACTGTTATATCATGCAGGAGTTCCGCAACCAGGCTTTCCAGAATCACTAAGGAGGCAATGGTGGGGGACATCCGGGTCAGCTTGGTCAGGGTGGCTCACTCGGCGGTTCGTCTGGCGGATTTGCGGGATCAAGTTTCCTGGCCAAGGCGGCGTGATGTCTACTACACAACTTGTTCTTGTAGACTCATGTTGGGCCTCCAAGCGCAGAGTTTTGTAGGATAGTAGCAAATTTCCCTCAAGTGGATGACCTAAGGTTTATCAATCCGTGGGAGGTGTAGGATGAAGATGGTCTCTCTCAAACAATCCTGCAACCAAATAATAAAAAGTATCTTGTGTCCCCAACACACCAAATACAATGGTAAATTGTATAGGTGCACTAGTTCGGCGAACAGATGGTGATACAAGTGCAATAAGGATGGTAGATAAAGGTTTTTGTAATCTGAAAATATAAAAACAACAAGGTAGCAAGTAACAAAAGTGAGCACAAACGGTATTGCAATGCTTGAAAACAAGGCCTAGGGTTCGTACTTTCGCTAGTGCAATCTCTCAACAATGCTAATATAATTGGATCACATAACCATCCCTCAACGTGCAACGAAGAATCACTCCAAAGTTCTTATCTGGCGGAGAACATAAGAAGAAATTGTTTGTAGGGTACGAAACCACCATAAAGTTATCCTTTTCGATTGATCTATCCAAGAGTTCATACTAAAATAACACCAAGTTATCCTTTCCGATCAATCTATCTAGAGTTCATACTAAAATAACACCATATGATACGCATCAACCAACTCTAATATCACCTAGATACTCCAATGTCACCATGAGTATCCATGAGTTAATTATACGATACGCATCAAACAATTTCAGATTCATATACTCAATCCAACACAAAGAACCTCAAAGAGTGCCCCAAGATTTCTATCGGAGAACGTAGGACAAGAACGTTCATCAACCCGTATGCATAGATTTCCCCAATGTCACCTCGGGAATCCGCAAGTTGAGTACCAAAACATACATCAAGGGAATCAATAGAACACCCCATTATCACTACGGGTATCCATATGCAAGACATATATCAAGTGTTCTCAAATCCAATATTCAATCCAACATAACGATATCTCAAAGGGAAAAATTCAATTCATCACAACATGATAGCAAGGGAATAACATCATATGATCGGACTATATTAACAAAGCCCGTGATACATCAAGATCAAGGCATCTCAAGAACACGAGAGAGAGAGAGAGAGATTGAACACATAGCTACTGGTACATACCCTCAGCCCCGAGGGTGGACTACTCGCTCCTCGTCATGGCCTCCACCGGGATGATGAAGATGGCCACCGGAGATGATCTACCGTCTCCGGCAGGGTACTGTAACGCCTCTAGATTGGTTTTTCGTCGATACAGAGAGTTGCGGCGGCGGAACTTCTCATCTAGGGTTATTTCTGGGGGTTTCTGAATATATAGGATTTTTGAGCGTCGCTTTCACGCGGAGATGGGCCACGAGTGGACCACAAGACACCAGGGTGCGCTAGAGGGGCCTGGCGTGCCCTGGTGGGTTGTGCCCACCTTGTGGCTCTTCTGGCCCTCCAACAAAGCTTCTAGTGCCTCTTTTGTCCCAAAAAAATCGTCAAAAAGTTTCATTGCATTTGGAGAACTTTGATTTCTGCACAAAAAACAACACCACGGTAGTTCGGCTAAAAACAGCGTCAGTCCGGGTTAGTTCTAAATTAATCAGGTAAAGTGCATCAAAACCATATAAAAGTATTGTAAACATAGGCAATCATGGCATGAATACTTCATACATTATCGATACGTTGGAGACGTATCAGCATCCCCAAGCTTAATTCCTGCTCGTCCTCGAGTAGGTAAATGATAAAAGAACTAATTTATGAAGTGTGAATGCTAGCATAATATATATGTTTGATCATTGATAATTTCAGTCAATTTTCTAGCATCATAACCAGCAAATTTTTCTCATAAAAATCATCATGATAGAGCAATCAATTCACATGTCATGGTTCAAATAATGAATTCTCTTGAAACTTAACAACCTATGTTCTTAGTCACCAAACAATTGCAATTCAACTTATTCTCAACAAAGTCTAAGTAAGAGCTCCACATACTCAATCATCATATAGTCTTCTATGATTGCTAGTACTCAAAGCATATTTTTAGAACAAATGGCATCCATCGAACACAGAGAATGATAGGGGCTTAATGTTTCGCCTCCCAACTCATTTATCATAGAGATAATTGTCAACAATAATAAGTCATGATCAAATATATTTGACTGGCCATATGTGCCTAGATCTTTCCCCACCACATGATGATTGCCAACTAGAGAATAATTGAGGTTGAAATGAGAATGCATACTATTAACTCTTGCATAAAAGTAAATACTGAAAGGTAAAAGATAGGCCCTTCGCAGAGGGAAGCAGGGATTTGCAGAGGTGCCAGAGCTCAAAGCTTAAATCAGAGATAAATATAATTTTTGGGAGGTGCACCCTTCCTGTCAACGTTACGACCAAGAGTTATCAATATCTTCCATGTTAAACACATTAGCGGCGGTTCCCAAGCGGTAAAAGTAAAGGTTTACTCCCCCTCCACCAAAAAACACACTCCACGGCTAGCCGAATCCACGGGTACCGTACATACCAATAACATTCCTGGGGGAGTTTTGTTTAATTATTTGCATTTTTTATTTCGGGACTGGGAATCCCTATTACCGCCCCTCTCATGCAAGGACGAGTGAATAAACACTCATCATGAGAATAACCCGCTTGACATGGAAGATACTGACCGCCACCCGTCGCTCCATGAGTGGTCCAGGCACACAAAACAGATGTTTATTTGAATGTTTAGAGGTGGCACATGCAAATTTACTTGGAATGGCAGTGAAATACCATATATAGGTTCGTATGATGGACTCTTATGGAAGAAACTTGGCTCAAGGATTTGGATGCACAAGTAGTATCTCTACTTAGTACGAAGTGTTCGCTAGCAAAAGGTTCTAAACAAGCACCACATGTTGGAGGATCCATAACAATATAACTTCTATGCAAATATACACAACCATAACTCATTACGTTGTCTTCCTTGCCCAACTTCAACTAATTTTCTCAAGTTTGAAAATAATTAATGGGTATTCACAATCATAGAAGATGTCAAGATAATATATTTGTATGTGAAAGTTCTCTTCCTTATACTAATCATTCACGAATTGCTTGTATGACCAATATTGTGATTGTCAAGCTTCAAAAGATTTCACTTTCTAAACCCAATGTGAAGCTACTACTAGGCATGATATGAACATATAGTTTCAACTTCATGGTATTCAATTCATTCAACAATTTACTCATTGGATATAATTGAAGCACAAGAGTAAATGACAAGCTACTCTCAAAAGATATAAGTGAAGATCAACGAGTAGTCAAACAATTAAGTTGCTATGTGAGGAATCTCTCTCTCAATAAAGATTTTCAGATCTGAGTATTTTATTCAAACAACAAACTAAACAAAAATATAACTCCAATAATAGCACGCATCATGTGAATGAATAAAAAATTTAGGCTCAACATAGGCTAACCGATAGTTGACGAGGAGAGGTGGGATGCGTAGCATCCCCAAGTTTAGATGCTTGAGACTTATTGAAATATTTACTTGGGGTGCCTTGGGCATCCCCAAGTTGTATCTTGTTCAATCCTCTCATATCATGGTTTCACCTATTCTCAAAAACTTCATCCACACAAAACTCGAAAAGAACTCGTGAGATAGGTTAGTACACATAAGAATAAATCAACACTTCATGTACTGCCAAGACAAGTTGCATAATAATTTCCAAACATCATCTACTGTTTACTATCATTTCCACAATTTATATATACCAATATAGGCTATGGAAACTATAGGATAAGTAGATAACAAAACTATGACAGCAATCTGCCCAAATAGAACAGTCTGTAGCAATTTATGAAAACAGTGTACTTCTGTAACTCAAAAATTATGAAAATTTAGGATGTGATAAAGAATTTACATAACAACACTGTGTAAAAAATTCAGAAACTTTCCACGTTCCAGTAAAATATGAAAATTCAATCACTACAGAGAAAGTTTCTGTTTTTACACAGCACACATCAAACATGCAATGCAAGCATCCTAAGGCAATTATTGGAACTTTTTATTGAAAAACAAGATTATAAATAACTCCTAACAGAGAACAACAAAATACAATGACGCTCCAAGCAAAACTCATATTATGTGATGAATAAAAATATAGCTCCAAGTAAGATATACCGATAGTGTTGAAGACGAAAGAGGGGGTGCCTTCTGGGGCATCCCCAAGCTTAGACGCTTGACTCTTCCTTGGATATTACCTTGGGGTGCCTTGGGCATCCCCAAGCTTAGGTTATTTTCACTCCTTATTCTCCTCATATCGGTGTCTCACCGAAAACTTGAAAACTTCAATCACACAAAACTTAACGGAACTTTGTGAGATGGGTTAGTATAATAAATAAAGATCATTCACTTAGGTACTGTCAAGACAAGATTCATAATTGTTCTCACATAATACCTACTGTATTCTATCATTCCCATAATTTAGATCACTGAATATAAGCTATGGGAACACTAAAACAAGCAAACTATGCATGCAAAACAGAATCTGTCAAAAAGAGAATAGTCTGTGAAGATCTGTAGTATAACCATACCTCCCTGTCTCTAAAAAATCTGAAAAATTAGGACAACCTGAAGAATTTTTATATAAACACTGTAAAAATTTCAGATCATTATCATGCTCTAGTAAAAAAAATGAAAATTCCTGTACTTGAGTCAAAAGTTTCTGTTTTGGTTCAGCATTAATTCTACTCATCTTGTGAGTCATCCCAAAGGCTCTACTTGGCACTTTATTGAAATAAAAGACACAAAACATGATTACTACAGCAGCTTAATCATGTGAACACACAAAAACAGAAAGTAAAAGTGTTGGGTTGTCTCCCAACAAGCGCTTTTCTTTAAAGCCTTTTAGCTAGGCATGATGATTTCAATGATGCTCACATAAAAAGTAGTAATTGAAATATGCAAGAGAACATCATGAATCACATGGAAAGCGCATTTAAGTCTAACCCACTTCCTATGCATAGGGATTTTGTGAGCAAACAATTTATGGGAGCAAGAATCAACTAGCATAGGAAGGCAAAACAAGCATATCTTCAAGATTTTCAACACATAAAGAGGAAACTTGATATTATTGCAATTAATACAAGCATATGTTCCTCCCTCATAATAATTTTCAGTAGCATCATGAAGGAATTCCACAATATAAATATCACATAAATCATTCTTTTCATGATGCACAAGCATAGAATTTCCATTACTCTCCAGATAAGCAAATTCCTTTTCATCCATGGTAGTGGGAGCAAACTCAACAAAATAACTATCATGAGACACTTGATTGATATAACCACATTCAATATTAAAATCATGATGACAAGTTTCATGGTTACCATCACTCTTTATAGCATACATGTCATCATCATAATCATCATAGATAGGAGGCATGCCATCATAATAAAATTTCTCATCAAAACTTGGGGGACTAAAAATATCATCTTCATCAAACATAGCACCCACAAGCTTGTGGCTTTGCATATCATTAGCATCATGGATATTCAGAGAATTCATACTAGAAATATTGCAATCATGCTCATCATTCAAGGAATTCTCATTAAGTATTTTCATAATTTCTTCCTCTACCAATTGAGCACAATTTTCTGAATCCTTATTTTCACGAAAGACATTATAAAGACGATACAAATGATGCAACCTAAACTCCATTTTTTGTAGTTTTCTTTTATAAAACCAAACTAGTGAAAGACAAGAAACTAAAAGATTTAATTGCAAGATCTAAAGATAAACCTTCAAGCAGACAACTCCCCGGCAACGGCGCCAGAAAAGAGCTTGATGTCTACTACACAACTTGTTCTTGTAGACTCGTGTTGGGCCTCCAAGCACTGAGTTTTGTAGGACAGTGGCAAATTTCCCTCAAGTGGATGACCTAAGGTTTATCAATCCATGGGAGGTGTAGGATGAAGATGGTCTCTCTCAAACAACCCTATAACCAAATAATAAAAAGTCTCTTGTGTCCCCAACACACCAAATACAATGTTAAATTGTATAGGTGCACTAGTTCGGCGAAGAGATGGTGATACAAGTGCAATAAGGATGGTAGATAAAGATTTTTGTAATCTGAAAATATAAAAACAGCAAGATAGCAAGTAACAAAAGTGAGCACAAACGGTATTGCAATGCTTGAAAACAAGGCCTAGGGTCCGTACTTTCGCTAGTGCAATCTCTCAACAATGCTAATATAATTGGATCACATAACCATCCCTCAACGTGCAACGAAGAATCACTCCAAAGTTCTTATCTAGCGGAGAACATAAGAAGAAATTGTTTGTAGGGTATGAAACCACCTTAAAGTTATCCTTTCCGATTGATCTATTCAAGAGTTCGTACTAAAATAACACCAAGTTATCCTTTCCGATCAATCTATCTAGAGTTCGTACTAAAATAACACCATATGATACGCATCAACCAACTCTAATGCCACCTAGATACTCCAATGTCACCACAAGTATCCTTGAGTTAATTATATGATACGCATCAAACAATTTCAGATTCATAATACTCAATCCAACACAAAGAACCTCAAAGAGTGCCCCAAGATTTCTATCGGAGAACGTAGGAAAAGAACGTGCCTCAACCCCTATGCATAGATTACCCCAATGTCACCTCGGGAATCCACAAGTTGAGTACCAAAACATACATCAAGTGAATCAATAGAACACCCCATTGTCACTACGGGTATCCATATGCAAGACATATATCAAGTGTTCTCAAATCCAATATTCAATCCAACATAACGATATCTCAAAGGGAAAAATTCAATTCATCACAACATGATAGCAAGGGAATAACATCATATGATCCGACTATATTAACAAAGCCCGTGATACATCAAGATCATGACATCTCAAGAACACGAGAGAGAGATTGAACACATAGCTACTGGTACATACCCTCAGCCCCGAGGGTGGACTACTCCCTCCTCATCATGGCCTCCACCGGGATGATGAAGATGGCCACTGGAGATGATCTACCCTCTCTGGCAGGGTACTGGAACGCCTCCAAATTGGTTTTTCATCGATACAGAGAGTTACGGCGGCGGAACTTCTCGTCTAGGGTTATTTCTGGGGGTTTATGAATATATAGGATTTTTGAGCGTCGCTTTCACGCGGAGATGGGCCACGAGTGGACCACAAGACACCAGTGCACGCCAGAGGGGCCTGGCGCGCCCTAGTGGGTTGTGCCCACCTCGTGGCTCTTCTGGCCCTCCAATGAAGCTTCTAGTGCCTCTTTTGTCCCAAAAAAATCGTCAAAAAGTTTCGTTGCATTTGGAGAACTTTGATTTCTGCACAAAAAACAACACCACGGTAGTTTTGCTGAAAATAGCGTCAGTCCGGGTTAGTTCTAAATTAATCATGTAAAGTGCATCAAAACCATATAAAATTATTGTAAACATAGGCAATCATGGCATGAATACTTCATAAATTATCGATACGTTGGAGACGTATCACGGCACAGGAGCAAGTTTTTAGCATCCAGGGAACAACAACAACGGTCAGCGCTCCGGCCAAGGCAATCAGTAACATAATAGTTAAACTGGTTTTAGAGCAATCCCAAGCAATTGAGCAGTGGCCTATATCATGTCTTTACCACTAGCACTTGCAGGAAGGATCGCAAGCGGAAGCAGAGGGCTATTAATTTGGTTAAGCCGGCGGTTCCAAGATACTTAAACTCGTCTGAGCAACTAATTACTTGGAGCCGAGAAGATCACCCGCCGCAGGTTGATAACCCGGGTGGTCTCGCTCTGGTGGACGCACTGCAGGTTGGCGGGTATACCTTGACAAAGGTCCTCATGGATGGTGGAAGTAGCGTCAACATCCTGTATTACGACACTTTTCGGCGGTTGAACCTTGCTAAAAACAGATTGCAACCCTCAACTACGGTTTTTCATGGTATTGTGCCTGGGAAGTCGTCATACCCAATCGGGCGGATTAAGATAGACGTTGCTTTCAGTGATGAGTTCAACTACCGATGCGAGTCCTTAACCTTTGAGGTGGTTAAAATTAAGAAACCTTATCACGCCATTTTCGGGCGACCGGCTTATGCTCGTTTCATGGCTCGGCCCTGTTATGTTTACCTCAAGCTCAAGATGTCGGGTCCACAGGGTACCATAACTGTAAGTGGCAGTTGGAAGATAGCCCAGGAGTGCGAGGAAGGCGATGCAGCCTATGCCGAGTCGGTTTGTGCAGCAGAGGAGTTGAAGTTCTATACGGCCAACGTCAATCCGGCTGATATGAGCCCCCTCAAAAAGCCCACCACTGAGTCTGAATCGTTGCTCAAGTTTAAGCCGGCTGAGGATACGAAGCAGATTGACTTCACACTAGGCGAATTGTACCAGCAGTTCACTATTGGGACCGGCTTAGATCCCAAATAGGAAAGTGCGCTCATCGAGTTCATCCGTGAGAATTGGGACATCTTTGCATGGAAACGTTCTGACATGCCTGGAGTCCCGAGAGAACTCGCCGAGCACCATCTTAATGTGGATCCCAAAATGAAGCCAGTACGCCAATACCTCCGTCATTTTAACGAGGAGAGACGCAAGGCTATTGGGGAAGAGGTGGCCCGGCTCCTAGCTGCCGAGTTTATCATTGAAGTTTTTCACCCCGAGTTGTTGGCTAACCCGGTGCTTGTTCTGAAAAAGAACGGCACTTGGTGCATGTGTGTTGATTACACAGATCTTAACAAAGCCTGCCCTAAGGATCCTTTTGCTCTCCCGTGTATTGATCAAATCATTGATTCTACGGCGGGTTGTGAGCGCTTATGTTTTCTGGACGCATACTCCGGTTATCACCAGATCAAGATGGCTATTGAGGATCAAGAGAAGACGGCTTTCATAACCAAAGTTGTCAGAATCCAGATTCTGAATCGGATAGGAGCTCCGTTGGTAGGATCATGAGTCGTAGAATCATAACTACTAGGATAGTAGAAACTTAGATTCTATGAGCAAAATGGTAGAATCGGAGGGGCTAGTTTGGGTCTAAAGTTGTAAGATTCTAAGACTTGAGTTGCGATTCTGACAACCTTGTTCATAACCCCTTTTGGTGCTTTCTGCTATGTCTCCATGCCTTTTGGGCTCAAGAGCGCAGGGGCGACTTACCAACGTTGTGTCCAGAATTACCTTCACCCAAAGATTGGGCGCAATGTTCATGCTTATGTCGATGACATCATGGTGAAATCTCAGAAGAAGGAGACACTCTTGGATGACCTCAGGGAGACATTTGATAATCTTCGAGTGTACCAAATGAAATTTAACCCGGCAAAGTGTGTCTTTGGTGTTCCTGCAGGCAAGTTATTGGGCTTCCTGGTTTCTGAGCGAGGCATCAAAGCTAACCCGGATAAGATCAAGGCGGTAACTTCACTTGGTAAGCCGGCAAATATAAATTAGGTCCAGCGCATGGCTGGCCGTATCGCGACACTAAGCCGGTTTAGAAGCCGCTTTGGAGAGAATGCAATCCCTCTTTATCAATTGTTGAAGAAGACAGACAACTTTGTCTGGACAGATGCAGCTAATGAAGCTTTTGAAGCCCTCAAGAAACAGCTAGCTGAGCCGCCCATTTTAGCTGCCCCAACTGTCAAAGAGCCCATGCTCATGTACATTGCTGCTAATTCTAAGGCGGTAAGTGTTGCAGTTGTCGTTGAGCGAAAGGAGACAGGGAAGGAGTATCCGGTTCAGCGGCCGGTTTATTTCGTCAGCGAGGTCTTAACCTTGTCCAAGCAGCGGTATCCACATTGGCAAAAGCTGGTCTTTGGAGTTTTTATGGCAAGCCTGAAGCTGAAGCACTATTTTTAGGAACATCCAATTACCATGGTCAGTTCAGCACCCCTTGGCGATATCATACAGAATCGAGAGGCCATTGGCCGAATCGCCAAGTGGGCAATAGAGCTTGGACCTCACCATGTGAAATATGTGCCAAGAACCACCATCAAGTCTCAAGCACTGGTGGATTTCATTAATGATTGGACAGAGATGCAAATTCCAGAGGATAGGCCAGATAACACGTACTGGACTATACACTTTGATGGGTCCAGGCAATTGGAAGACTCGGGGCTGGAGTTATATTGTCTTCTCCACGAGGTGACAAATTTTGTTATGTTTTACGGCTCATGTTCCCTTGCACTAACAATGCAGCTGAGTACGAGGCCCTCCTACATGGACCTAGAATGGCTAAAGAGATGAATCTTAGCCGGGTCAGGTGTCTTGGCGACTCAGATTTGGTGGCTCAACAAGTTTCAGGGACTTGGGATTCCAAGGACCCCTTGATGGTAGCTTACCGGCGGGCAGTCTCTGATGTGGCGGGTTATTTTCAAGGCTATCTAGTCGATCATATTGATCGCCGGCTCAATGAGGCAGCTGATGCCCTGTCACGACTCGGCTCTCAACGGAATCCAGTTCCCCCTAACGTCTTTTTAGACGTTCTTCACAATCCTTCGGTCAAGTTGCCATCAGAGGAGGACTTAGCTATTCCTGACCCGGAGGCACATTTGGTGGCGGCTCTTCATGCTATTCCTGACTGGACCGTACCATATTTGGCTTATCTGACTCGAGGCGAGCTCCCAGCTGAGGAAATCATCACTCGACAGATAGTTAGGCGGTCCAAATCAATGACTATCATCCTTGGCGAGTTACATCGGCAAAGCAGCACTGGCATGTTTTAGCGTTGTGTTTCCCCTGAGGAAGGCCAGGAGATGCTCAATGAGATCCACGCTGGTGATTGTGGACACCATGCCGGCTCATGGTCCCTAGTGGCAAAGGCTTTTCGTCATGGGTTTTACTGGTTGACGGCTCACGCAGATGCATAAGACATTGTGTGCAAGTGCGATGGGTGTCAAAAGTTCGGTCGACAAGCTCATGTGCCAGCTCAAGAATTGCGTATGATACCAATTATTTGGCCGTTTGTGGTCTGGGGGACTTGACATGGTTGGCCCGTTCAAGCCGTCCTCTGACAAGAAGACCCACCTCTTGGTGGCGGTTGATAAATTCACCAAGTGGGTTGAAGTAGAACCTATCAGCAACTATGACGCAGAGACAACAGTCAATTTTTTGAAAAAGTTGATCTTCCGTTTTGGCTACCCCCATAGCATTATTACTGACAATATTACCAATCTGTCCAAAGGAGCTATGGAACAGTTTTTTCAGTGTGAGCCTATCCAGCTTGACTTGGCAGTCGTGGCACATCCATAGTCCAATGGGCAAGCTGAATGAGCTAATCAAGAGATTTTGAGAGGGATCAAACCCCGGCTCATGGTTCCACTACAGTGTACTCCAGGCTATTGGGTTGAGGAGCTCCCCGCAGTGCTTTAGAGTATCAGAACAACTCCAAATAGATCCACTAGATACACACCTTTCTTCCTGGTTATGGAGCTGAGGCGGTTTTACCAAGTGATATCCGTCATGACTCGCCTCGAGTCACTACTTACATTGAGGCAGATAATGAGCAAGCACGTCAAGATTCTTTGGACGCCTTGGACGAAGAACGTGACTTAGCAGCAGCCAAATCTGCTATATATCAGCAAGACCTACGCCGCTATCACAGCCATAGAGTCCGAAGCCGTACCTTTCAAGAAGGCGACTTAGTGCTCCGTCTGATTCAAGATCAAATAGGAATGCACAAGCTTTCCCCACCTTGGGAGGGTCCTTTCGTCATCAGCAGAAACCTCAATAATGGTTCATATTACCTGATAGACTTGCGACCAGAATCATATACCTCTGAAGAAGAGACAACCCGGCCTTGGAACATTGCTCACCTGCAGCCTTATTATACTTAGAGCCACCGGCTCCTTTTCCTTTTTGTAACCCCCCTCTTCAAATTATGTACATACTTCTTTATGTTTCAAATATAATAAAGCCGGCACCCCCAAAACTCGGGGTCTCTATCGTTTCAGCCTACAAATTGTGCATGAGTCTTTATTTTCTGAAACATAGGTCACTTGGGGGCTTCCAACTCATCGAGTTTAGCTTTCTCACCCTCTTGACCCGGCAAAACGCCACAATATATGGTTAAACCTGCATGTATGCTTGATGCGATCCAATCAGGTGACCCCGTGTACTCTAGACAAGTCAATTCATTTTGGACCCTGAACTTATCAAGGTTAAAACACCGGCATGAGTCACGTGAGAGCGGACATACAGAAAGCTAGGATAAACCATGGGTTATCATACCCGTTTCATTGAAGCAAGACTTGAGCCTCGAAAGCCAGTCTCTTTTGCCGAGTCTCACCAAGCCGGCTTATTAACAGTACTTTATATTGTTATAAAATTATGTTGCTACCTCATAAATTTTGTAGGTACAACATTGTTTCTATTACCGGCTCATACATGAGCGTCCGGGTTATCAACAACCATCATATTATGACCGTTTCAATCACATATCTTCTTCAATATCATTATGGAAAGATTCAATCAAGACTTGAGCTTCAAAAGCCAAGTTTCTTTGCCGGTTCATTTTTTGACCTGTCCTCTCTGTTTCAATTAAAAGACTCATCGAGCACAACAGAGATATTCAAAGACAAGCAAAAGAGCAGCACAATCATCAATTGTCGAAACAGATCAAAGGATCAAAGCTTCTTGGTACTTTCACAGATGCAAACATGCACGAAGGCATGACAAAGCTTTTCAAAGTTTTCAAACTACTCCTATTAAAGGTTCATCTCAGGAGCCACAAAATATTCATGTTCTGCCCAACGCTTGGGGGCTAGAGCCACCGGGTGACTTAAAGTGTTTTACATATCACTTATGTGATTCGCCTTCTGTGCCGTCCGGGTTAACCTTGAGCTGACCTCCTGCTTGAGCCGCCTCCGGGTCATCCTCCACTGGGGCTTGTGGTTCTTGGATCTGAAGGTTGTCCAAATCCCAGTTGCAATGGGTTAAAGCCTGGAATACAACCTCTTCATTCAAGATGGGGGACGAGTCTACATCAGGGGCGAAGATGGGCTTACGACGTTGAGGAGTCAGGTCCACCGGTACAGAGGAAGGTGGTCGAACTCGCGAGTTGTTAGCATCATAAGACGGCTGATAGTTCTTTAACTCCATCTCGGCAACAATTTGGGTGGCTAACACTCGATCCGCCTTAACACACTTTGCATAGTCACCATCGGTGAATGCTGACCCATCGTCCTTGAACTCCGGAAACCCTTTGGCCATCTCTGCCGGATCAAGCTCTTCTGAGTAAGCCAAAGCCCGACGCAACGAAGATGTTGCACCGGCTCGGGCAGCTGATCTCTTTAATTCTTCAATTTGTTTTGGGATCGTCGAGAGGCATCTAAGTACATCTTTAATGAGCTTCGCCGGCTCTTTGTTCCCCATAACAGCCTTGACTGTGCAGTGGCTTCCAGCATACAGTTGTTTAGTCAATGAATACGCAACTTTAAGCTTCAGCAAGCAGTTATCTAGGAGGTTGCGGGTCCGAGGACCTACACAGCAATTCAAAACACATAAGTCGCCAGGCGGTTTATCTTCACAAATGAGTACCTGAGCGGGTTAGAAAGAACTCATAAAGATACTTACCAAAGATGGCCTAGGCATATGGGCAATGTGCCGCTTTAACATGGATAGCTCTTCTTTGATGGGCTTTAGTTGACCCTCAGCATTCTCTACGCGCTCTAGCAAGGCGACTTTTTCATCCTCAAAAGATTTATTTTGTTTTTCAAAGTTTGCCTTGGCTTTCTCCAATTCCTCCAAGGCCAGTCGAAGTTTCTCCTCAGCAACTGCTCAGGCGGTTTGCCCCACTTGAAGATCTTTCTTCAAGCTGGTCACATTTGACTCGGCTGATTTCAGAGCTTCCTGCACAATAGGGGTCACCATATTGATCGGTCATAAGCCGGTAGCAAGGTTCAGCATGACTACAACAAGAAAAATTATAACAAGTCCCAAGCAGATTGCAAGCAATATACTTGACACTTGGGGGCTAATGCATGTCAGTTCTTCCACGCACAATATGAAGAAGACCCGATTCATCTCAAGAAGATGAGTTGGGGGCTACATGTTGATTTCTTCAAATTATTAATAAGACCTGACTCATCTCAAGAAGATGAGCCGGCCCTTGGGGGCTACAGGTTGATTTCTTCAAATTATTAATAAGACCCGACTCATCTCAAGAAGATGAGATGGCCCTTGGGGGCTACAGGTTGATTTCTTCAAATTATTAATAAGACCTGACTCATCTCAAGAAGATGAGCCGGCCCTTGGGGTTGATACGTCTCCAACGTATCTGTAATTTTTGATTATTCCATGCTATTATATTATCTGTTTTGGATGTTTTATATGCATTAATATGCTATTTTATATTATTTTTGGAACTAACCTATTAATCTAGAGCCTAGTGCCAGTTTTTGTTTTTTCCTTGTTTTTGAGTATTGCAGATAAGGAATATTAAACGGAGTCCAAACGGAATAAAATCTTCGGAATAATTTTTCTTGGACCAGAAGACAACTACCAAGCTTGGGGACCAAGGCAGAGGAGCTGCCGTGTGGCCACAAGCCACAGGGGCGCGCCCTAGGGGGGGGGGGGCGCCCCCTGGCTTGTGGGCCCACAGCAACTCCCCCAACCCTAATCTTCGGCCTATAAATTCCCAAATATTCCCTGTATACCAAAAAGAGCCACGAAAACACTTTTCCACCGCCAGGAGCCTCGGTTCTCGTGAGATCCAATCTTGGAGCCTTTTCCGGTAATCTTCCGGAGGGGGATTTGATCACGGAGGGCATCTACATCAACTCCATTGCCCCTCCGATGATGCGTGAGTAGTTCACCACAGACCTTCGGGTCCATAGCTAGTAGCTAGATGGCTTCTTCTCTCTCTTTGCTCTTCAATACCATGTTCTTCATGATCTTCATGGAGATCTATCCGATGTAATACTCTTTTGCGGTGTGTTTGTCGAGATCCGATGAATTGTGGGTTTATGTTCAGATTATCGATGAATATTATTTGAGTCTTTTCTGAATTCTTATATGCATGATTTCATATCTTTGCAAGTCTCTTCGAGTTATTGGTTTGGTTTGGCCGACTAGATTGGTAATTCTTGCAATGGGAGAAGTGCTTAGTTTTGGGTTCAATCTTGCGGTGTCCTCACCCAGTGACATAGTAGGGGTAGCGAGGCACGTATTGTATTGTTGCCATCAAGGATAAAAAGATGGGGTTTTCATCATATTTCTTGAGTTTATCCCTCTACATCATGTCATCTTACCTAATGCGTTACTCTGTTCTTCATGAACTTAATACTCTAGATGCAGGCAGGAGTCAGTCGATGTGTGGAGTAATAGTAGTAGATGCAGAATCGTTTTGGTCTACTTGACACGGACGTGATGCCTATATGCATAATCATTGCCTTGGATATCTTCATAATTATTCGCTTTTCTATCAATTGCTCGACAGTAATTCGTTCACCCACCGTAATACTTGCCATCATGAGAGAAGCCTCTAGTGAAACCTATGGCCCCCGGGTCTATTTTCCATATTATACTTTCATATCTAAAACTAAAAATACCAAAAATATCTTGCTGCAATCTTTTTACTTTTGTTTTACTTTCCGTTCAAGCAATCTATTCTATCTATCTCTATTAGATCTCATCCTTGTAAGTAACCGTGAAGGGATTGACAACCCCTTTATAGCGTTGGGTGCAAGTGTTTGATTCTTTGTGTAGGTACACCTATTGGGGACTTGCTTGTCTCTCCTACTGGATTGATACCTTGGTTCTCAACAACTGAGGGAAATACTTATCTACTTTGCTGCATCATCCGTTCCTCTTCACGGAAACCAACGCATGCTCGAGAAGTAGCAAGAAGGATTTCTGGCGCCGTTGCCGGGGAGATACATAGCAAGTCAAGACAAGAACTTTTCCGTCAACTTGTCAATTTCTGACGTGGTTGCTGGAGAGATCTACATCAAGCCATCCAAGTACCCATCACAAACTCATCTCTTGCATTTACTTTATTTGCCATTTGCCTCTCGTTTTCCTCTCCCCCACTTCTAAAACGTTTTTCCAAAAAGATTCGCCTTTTTATTCGCCCTTCTTCCGTTCGTCTTTTCATTTGCTTTTCACTTGCTTCTGTGTTAAATCGGTTGGTCGTCTTTATGGCTCAACCCCAAGGCTTTGATCCTTATCTTAGAAAGTTGGAAGATATTGAGGATAACGTTAAAAGTTTTATGTCACTCCACTATGATCACAATAGCTTCTTTAGGAATGAGCTTAAAGAACAAAAGACTATGTGGGAGTACATGAATAAGGAACTTGATGATATGTCCAAAGAGTTCTATGGTTTGAAATCTCAATTTGCTCACCTTGAAAACTTAGTGGGCCAAATTTCTGATAAACAAGCTACCTTAGTTAATAAAATGGCCGCGAAGCCAGAATCTTTGAATATTGATGAAGATCTTAAAGTGATTGATGTGACTCCTATTGAATCTTTGTTTTCTAATGTAAATCTTGATAAAGATGGGACTGGAGATGAGTCAACTTTAGTTAAAAGGCGTCCCAATGATTTGGAGTTTATAGATCTTAATGCTAAGATTGATAAAAGTGGGATTGAAGAGGTCAAAACTTTAAATAGCAATGAACCCACTCTTTTGGATTTCAAGGACTTTAATTATGATAGTTGCTCTTTGATTGATTGTGTTTCCTTGTTGCAATCCATGTTGAATTCTCCTCATGCTTATAATCAAAACAAAGCTTTTACTAAACATATTGTTGATGCTGTGATGAAATCTCTTGAAGAAAAACTTGAGTTGGAAGTTTCTATACCTAGAAAGCTTTATGATGAGTGGGAACCAAGTATTAAGATTAAAATTAAGGATTATGAGTGCCATGCTTTGTGTGATTTGGGTGCTAGCGTTTCCACGATTCCAAAAACTTTATGTGATGTGCTAGGTTTCCGTGAATTTGATGATTGTTCTTTAAATTTGCATCTTGCAGATTCCACTGTAAAGAAACCTATGGGAAGGATTAATGATGTTCTTATTGTTGCAAATAGGAATTATGTGCCCATATATTTCATTGTTCTTGATATAGATTGCAATCCTACATGTCCTATTATTCTTGGTAGACCTTTCCTTAGAACGATTGGTGCAATTATTGATATGAAGGAAGGAAATATTAGATTCCAATTTCCATTAAGGAAAGGCATGGAGAACTTTCCTAGAAAGAAAATAAAATTACCATATGAATCTATTATGAGAGCTGCTTATGGATTGCATACCAAAGATGACAATACCTAGATCTATTGCGTTTTGCCTAGCTAGGGGCGTTAAACAATAGCGCTTGTTGGGAGGCAACCCAATTTTATTTTTGCTTTCTGTTTTTTTTGCTTCTATTTTGGTGTGTTTTCCACATTATTACTTCTGTAATAATTGTGTTTTCTTGTTTAAATTAGTGTTTGAGCCAATTAAGACCTTTGGGATGGTCTACGGTGTTTGTTGATTTGATTTTGCTGAAAAACAGAAACTTTTGCTCTCAGTTCAGGAATTTTGTAAATTCACTGGAACGTGATTTTGATCTGAAAATTTGACACAAGATTGATATACAAATTTCCCTGATTTTCCTAATTTTTCAGAATTTTTAGAGTTACAGAAGTATTCGAAGTCTATAGATTGCTACAGACTGTTCTGTTTTTGACAGATTCTGTTTTCTATGTGTTGTTTGCTTATTTTGATGAATCTATGGGTTGTATCGGGGGGTATGAACCATGGAGAAGTTAGAATACACTATATATTACACCAATATAAATAAATAATGAGTTCACAACAGTACCTAAAGTGGTGATTTATTTTTCTTATACTAACAGATCTCATAAGTTTTCTGTTGAGTTTTGTGTTGTGAAGTTTTCAAGCTTTGGGTAAAGATTTGATGGACTATGGAATAAAGAGTGGCAAGAGCCTAAGCTTGGGGATGCCCAAGGCACCCCAAGCCATATTCAAGGATACCAAAAAGCCTAAGCTTGGGGATGCCCCGGAAGGCATCCCCTCTTTCGTCTTCAATCCATCGGTAAATTTACTTGAGGCTATATTTTTATTCACCACATGATATGTGTTTTGCTTGGAGCGTCTTGTATGATATGAGTCTTTGCTTTTTAGTTTGCCACAATCATCCTTGCTGCACATATTTTTGAGAGAGACACGCTGATTCGTGAATTTATTAGAATACTCTATGTGCTTCACTTATATCTTTTGAGCTAGGCAATATTGCTCTAGTGCTTCACTTATATCTTTTTAGAGCACGGTGGTGTTATATTTTATAGAAATTATTGAACTCTCGTACCTCACTTATATTATTTTGAGAGTTTCTCAAAACAGCATGGAAATTTGTTTAGGTTATGATTTTAGTCCTAATATAATGGGCATCCAAGAGGGATATAATAAAAACTTTCATATTAAGTGCATTGGATACTATGAGAAGTTTGATTCCTTGCATATAGTTTTGAGATAATGGAGATGGTAATATGAGAGTCATGCTAGTGAGTAGTTGTGAATTGGAAGAGATACTTGTGTTGAAGTTTGTGATTCCTGTAGCATGCACGTATGGTGAACCGTTATGTAACGAAGTCGGAGCATGATTTGTTTAATGATTGTCAACCTTTGTGTGAGGGTCGGGAGCGCGCGATGGTTAACTCCTACCAACCTCTCCCCTAGGAGCATGCGTCTAATGCTTTGTTTGATAACTAATAGACTTTTGCAATAAGTATGTGAGTTCTTTATGACTAATGTTGAGTCCATGGATTATACGCACTCTCACCCTTCCACCTTTGCTAGCCTCTCTAGTACCGCTTAACTTTCACCGGTACATCAAACCCACCTTCCTCAAAACAGCCACCATACCTACCTATTATGGCATTTCCATAGCCATTCCGAGATATATTGCCATGCAACTTCCACCGTTCCGCTTTTCATGACATGCACCACCACTTTCATATTGCATATAGAGTCATATTTTGTCATAGGTATCGAGTTGTAATTTTTCTTTTGAGTTGTAAGTAAATAAAAGTGTGATGATTTTCATTATTAGAGCATTGTCCCGTGTGAGAAAAGGATGATGGAAGCCATGACTCCCTCACAAGTTGGGATGAGTATCCGGACTTTACAAAAAATAAAAGAGGCCAGCGAAGCCCATATAAAAATAAAAGAGGCCAAAGATGCCCACCAAAATAAAAAAATAAAAAAAATTGAGATAAAGAGAGAAGGTACAATTGCTACTATATTTTTTTCCACACTTGTGCTTCAAAGTAGCACCATGATCTTCATGATAGAGAGTCTCCTATTTTGTCACTTTCATATAACTAGTGGATTTTCATCTTGCACGACCACTTAGTTTTCTTTTTGAGCTTTCATACACTTATAGCTCTAAGTGCATTTGTTGCATGGCAATCCCTACTCACTCACATTGATATCTATTGATGGGCATCTCCATAGCCCGTTGATACGCCTAGTTGATGTGAGACTATCTTCTCCCTTTCCCTTGCAACCTCCACCATATTCTATTCCACCTATAGTGCTATATCCATGGCTCGCGCTCATGTATTGCGTGAGAGTTGAAAAGGTTTGAGAACACCAAAAGTGTGAAACAATTGCTTGACTTGTTCATCGGGGTTGTGCATGATTTAGATACTTTGTGTGGGGAAGATGGAGCATAGCCAGACCATATGATTTTGTAGGGATAACTTTCTAAGGCCATGTTATTTCGAAAGGACACGATTGCCTTGTTGGTGAGCTCGAAGTATTACAGTTTTTATGTCAATATTAGACTATTGTTTTGAATCTTACGGATCTGAATATTCATGCCACAATAAAGAATATTATATGGATAAATATGTTAGGTAGCATTCCACATCAAAAATTCTGTTTTTATCATTTACCTACTCGAGGACGAGGAGGAATTAAGCTTGGGGATGCTTGATACGTCTCCAACGTATCTATAATTTTTGATTGTTCCATGCTATTATATTATCTGTTTTGGATGTTTTATATGCATTAATATGCTATTTTATATTATTTTTGGGACTAACCTATTAATCTAGAGCCTAGTGCCAGTTTCTGTTTTTTCCTTGTTTTTTGAGTATTGTAGATAAGGAATATTAAACGGAGTCCAAACGGAATAAAATCTTCAGAATAATTTTTCTTGGACCATAAGACAACTACCAAGCTTGGGGACCAAGGCAGAGGAGCTGCCATGTGGCCACAAGCCACAGGGGCGCGCCCTAGGGGGGCCGCGCCCCCCTGGCTTGTGGGCCCACAACAACTCCCCCAACCCTAATCTTCGGCCTATAAATTCCCAAATATTCCATGTATACCAGAAAGAGCCATGAAAACACTTTTCCACCGCCAGGAGCCTCGGTTCCCTTGAGATCCAATCTTGGAGCCTTTTCCGGTAATCTGCCGGAGGGGGATTCGATCACGGAGGGCATCTACATCAACTCCATTGCCCCTCCGATGATGTGTGAGTAGTTCACCACAGACCTTCGGGTCCATAGCTAGTAGCTAGATGGCTTCTTCTCTCTCTCTTTGCTCTTCAATACCATGTTCTTCATGATCTTCATGGAGATCTATCCGATGTAATACTCTTTTGCGGTGTGTTTGTCGAGATCCGATGAATTGTGGGTTTATGTTCAGATTATCTATGAATATTATTTGAGTCTCTTCTGAATTCTTATATGCATGATTTCATATCTTTGCAAGTCTCTTTGATTTATTGGTTTGGTTTGGCCAACTAGATTGGTAATTCTTGCAATGGGAGAAGTGCTTAGTTTTGGGTTCAATCTTGCGGTGTCCTCACCCAGTGACATAGTAGGGGTAGCGAGGCACGTATTGTATTGTTGCCATCAAGGATAAAAAGATGGGGTTTTCATCATATTGCTTGAGTTTATCCCTCTACATCATGTCATCTTACCTAATGCGTTACTCTGTTCTTCATGAACTTAATACTCTAGATGCAGGCAGGAGTCGGTCGATGTGTGGAGTAATAGTAGTAGATGCAGAATCGTTTCGGTCTACTTGACACGGACGTGATGCCTATATGCATAATCTTTGCCTTGGATATCTTCTGGGGGCTACAGGTTGATTTCTTCAAATCATTAATAAGACCCAACTCATCTCACGAAGATGAGCCGGCTCTTGTGGGCTACAGCAGTTTCATATGAACAAGACCCACCTCATCTCGTATGGATGATCCGGCCCTTGGGGGCTATACAAGGATATATATAAGAATACAAGAGAGTGGAGCATACCTCATATTTCCTTTTCATCATTCCAACAGGCTGATTTCCATATCCCGACTTGTGGAAAGGCGGTTTAAATATCCGGCATGAAGCTCGTCAGCACTAAGGTCTTCATAATTGGGGAGCTCGATTTTGGCTTTCCCCTTATCAAGTGGTGCCGCCTCATCCTTGGTGATAAACTTGGCCAAAACATTGGGGATCCCTGGATCGGAGAAACCCGTCCCAGTGATAACTACGTCCTTGTCCTTCTCGGGAGGACCGTCTTCGATTTCCATTTGAAGACTTGGCGGGTTAACATCAACTGTCAAGGTGGTTGCAACATCTTCAGCTTCCATATTTTCTGGTTCAGAAGGCTGGGGCGGTATGTTTGGGAACTCCTGTTGATCTTGAGGATTCTCGGTACAAGCTTCAGGAGTCGTCGGCTTTGGATCTGCCGGTTCAAGAACTTCAGGATTGGTGGATGACTCAACAACTTTTATCTTCTTGGCCTTGGCTTGGGCTCTTCAAACAAAGAAGCATAGTCAAACATATGCGAAGTTAAACATGAATAAGTAATACATGGTGTAAAGAAAAAACTTACCCTGTATTAATGACGAGGGGTGGTAGCTTAGAGGCGGTTGAGTCGCCCGATGCAGGAGATGACTCCTGATAATTGGAATCAGAGGGATTAAGAGGTTGCCAGAAGAGGCCAGCTTTTGGAAAAGAGAGGGTTGGGCTATGAGGCACCTCATGTTGTCGTTTACGGGCGATTGATTTGTTAGGCAAGCCGCCCACAAGGCCACCGGAGTTACTCCGAGTGTGGTGCCTTACTTCATGCTGAGTTTTCTTCAAAATAAAGTTTGGATCCAAATGAGCATCTGGGTGAGAAAAACGTACTTTCCGAATGACCCGCCTTGTTTTCCTCGGAGACAAGTATTCTGAGCCGGAAGAGAGGGAGATTACCTCAACATCATCAGCCCGGCTTGTTGCAGCATCGCCGTGAGAGTAAGAGGTGTTAGCAAGTTCAATAAAAGCACAGCCAGGGAAGAAGTTTTTTACCTCCGATTGAACGTCAACCGTTGTAGACTCGCCCTTTTTGGACGGCTCTGCTGCAGCCGCCTTATTCTTCTTAGCGGGTTTGGTTTTTTGTGCTGCAACCTTCCCCTTGTTTTTCTTCCAGAATCGAGAATCTGTCTATAAGGTTAACAATGAAAAAGACAAGTAAGTTTGGGAGTTTAAAAAGTAGTATGAGCCGGTTGAATAGTTATCAAGGATTCTTACTGGCGGCACCGGGTTGAGAGTACAGAAGGGACTCGGCCCAACTTTACTGCAATCTGCTATAGTTTCTCCCAGCAGTTTCTTCACAATTCTGTTGATATCATCAGCTGTCAAGTCCTGGTTGTTGTATCTTTGTGCATCATCTAAGTCGCCAGAGTAGTTACACATCAAATCATTGCGGCGACTCAACGACAGGAATTTCCAAGATACCCAGCACCGGGTTAGATCAACCCAGTCAAGCCATGAGCCTGCAAAGCTGCCAATTTTGGGTATATGGGGGCAAGTTGATCACGTTCTTCTTGAGACGCCTGGCCAGGAACCTCAAAATTCATGGGCAGACGATCTGGCCTATAACCCGACAGGGGGTTTTCATTAGTAGGGGGCGTGTTTCGGCAGTAGAACCAAGTTTTGGCCCATCCTTTGGGGTGACTTGGCAGAATAGCAGCAGGGAAGGCACCATCTTTGCGTCTTTGAATAGACACTCCGCCTAATTCTAGGCTGAGGCCGTCTGCACATTCAGTCCGACGGTTAAGGTAGAAGAACTCCATGAAGAGGGGGACGGTTGGATCCATTTGCAGGTACACCTCACAGAGTACTTGGAACTGGCAAAGGTTGGATATAGAGTTGGGAGCAAGGTCTTGTGGATGAAGGTGGAAAGAGTTTAGAACACCCCGGAAGAATTTTGACCCGGGGGGAGAAAAACCATGAAGAAGGTGATCACTGAACACCACTACTTATCCCTCGCCGGGTTCCGGGCGTTCTTCTCCTTCAGGAGCCCGCCATCCAATTGCGGCCTTAGACTACAGGAGGCCTTGATCTTCATAATTTTTAAGCACAAGTTCAGTAACTTGTGAAGGCACCCAGTTACAGGTGTTGGTTTTTGACATGGTGAGACACCTAAGAAATTAAGTTGCATAAGTACGAATGTGATGATCAAGGATAAAGATGGCATAAAAATATGCAGCAGATGGGTCGCCTTATACTGAGCCGACATTTATACGAGATAGTTTCTAAACATGGCGGGTTATAAGTCATAATGATAAGCCGGAGCCTAAAGGAAACATAATCTACATATGGCAGGTTATAGTCATAAGAATGAGCCGGCAAACAGATGGGCTTCTTATGCCAAATCAGAGATTCCTAATTTCTGCCAAGTGTGGGACAAACGGGTTTCTAAAGAACTAGATACAATTATGGATCTACAAATGGTTCAGAAATGAAAATATTTGCTAAACCTAATGTTGAAGCAGGGAAGCAATCCAGTTTACAAATTCTTAAGGGAGATCTGAGTGTGCTATATGCGAAATGGAGCCGTTATTCCTACCGCTTTACTCGTATGATGAAAGTAATCAAAGTTGTGCGAGAACTAGCAATGGTAATGGACGGATAAATACTTCGGCTCTTCCGACGAACTCCGATGAACTTAGACAGATCTAGGAGAAGAAAAATGGCTTACCTTGGCAGTGGCCGGGGGCGACAGAGACGGTCGGTTGAATCTTGGTGAAGATGAGGTGCCGCAGCGGTCCCAGGAACGGTCACCGGCGATGGGTGAGCAGTAGCGGCGGCGCAAGGAAGCTTCGGGCTCGAGGAGGAAGATGAAGTGAGGGGGCGATGTAAAAATGAATAAGGCCCCCCCCTAGTGAATATTTATAAGGGAGAAACCCGAAGAGGCAACTAGCAGGCGCGAGAATCGAGCAGGTACAATAAATTTTGGAAAAGAAGATGCCTCGATTTTCAGGATCAGCGGATATAGGCAAAGATCCGTTGTGATATCATCATTGGTTTCCTAGATTCTCGGCGGCTGACGTCACTGATGGATGGCACGAAGAAAAATTACAAGTCTAAAAATATTATAAGCCGGCATTCCCGAGATTGAGAGACGACATAGATACAAGCTGAAGATAACCCGCCAAGTGAAGGAGAGGAAGATTGACATGAATAAATTCAAATCAATCTGGGGCCTAATGTCGGGGATATAACCCCGTAGTATAACCCGCCCTACGGGGCCGGGTCAACATATTGGCGGCTTAGTTGTCATACTCAGGGCGGGCCGTATTGTTGAAGGCAAGACATATGAGGCAGCTTACCAAGTACGCCGGATGACGGCCCAACACATGAAGGCGGCGACTCAAGGCCCAGGAGGCAGAAGATGCCAGAAGTTTCCTTGCTTAGGAGGCAAGGCGAGTTAGAAACATGGTAGGTCACGAGTCATAGCACGACTCGGCCTCTTGTAAAACCTAGGGTCTCGACCTGTATATAAAGGCGAGCCCCTATGACCGAAAAACTGAAGTCACAGACCCTCGAAAGCTAGGTTAGCGATTCCGCACCCTTGTAATCGAGATCATCATCAATACAGACACAAAGCATGACGTAGGCTATTACCTCCCTTGGAGGGGCCGAACCTGGGTAAACTCGTCTCCCGTTCTCGTTTAACCCCCTTGAGTCACCACCTAGCGGCGATGGCCTCTCACTTAAGTTCTCCCAAGAGAACATCTGCCGTGACAAAACCACAACAACTCCCGACGACGACTCTATTGTGCAACCCCTCAAGCGTAGACCATCGAGGGTGAATCCTCTCTGGTCACCTTGATGGTTACATCGGGTGGGATCCTCCGAGGTTGATTCCTCGGGTTTCCCCTTGATGCATGCACACTGGGTTAGTTAACTTTACTACTGTTGGAACATGTTGAGGTCAGGATGACCTGGTTGGTGTTGGTGTAATTGTGACGAGGAGTGATCGGGCATTCTTAGCCCTTACCACAAGTCCTCGAGATGGGGCGACGGGCCACATATCGTGTATCGTGCTCATCACCGTAGTTAACAAAAGGCTAATGGGTTGGGTATTTGATCTGAGTTGGTCGTTTGACCATTTTCGCACTAACCTTCACGTGGGAGAAGTTATGGGTACTCGGCATCGTTGTATCAGCCGAAGCTCTTCGGATGTTAGCAATGGAGTGGCGCGCGCCCGAGTGGTCCGCGACGGCATTGATCTTGTATAAGAGGTGCTAGGACTGACCTCGGCCGCCCACGCATCATGCGGGAGTGCAAAGGGCGAGTGGGCCGATGACCCTGCGCGCTCAGGATTTAGACCGCCGGCTGACCTCTTTGTTGAACCTAGGTAGGGCGACGACGTGTTGATGTCCCGAGGCCGGGCATGACCCAGGAAAGTGTGTCCGGCCAGAGGTTATCAAGCGTGTTGGAAAATGTGGTGCACCCCTACAGGGATGAACTTAACTATTCGAATAGCCGTGTCCACGGTAACAGGACGACTTGGAGTTGTATCCCGATCTAATACAACTAGAATTGAGACTTAAAATTGAAATGAATGTTGGCTCCAAGATTTTCTTTCTCGTAGAGAGTCGAGGAAGAATCTCTGGGCGTGGTTACTTAATAAAATTGCTACAATAATATTGTTACATATGAGTTACCAATCTACACTCTTCAAATGCTGCAAAATGTTGAAGATGCTAGTCTTCGATAGGACTAGGCCTTCCCCCTATTCTTGCTTTTCTGCAGTTAGTCCAAAGATATAACACCATTCCTTGATACTGATGCATATTCTAGTATAGTTCTGATATAAGTCCTGCGAGTACTTTGGATGAGTACTCACCGCTGCTTTCCCTCCTCTTTCCCCCTTGATACGATTACTGCGTTCAGATGACGAAGCCCAGGAGATGGAGTACCCCACCGATGACTACTACACTACCGCTGGAGCCTACTATTATGTGGAGAGTGCCGACACTCAGGAGTAGTTAGGAGGTTCCCAGGCAGGAGGCCTTGCCTCTTTCGATCCGCTGCTTATGTTTGTGCTAGCCCTCTTAAGGCAAACTTGTTTAACTTATGTCTTTACTCAGATAATATTGCTTTCGCTGACTCGTTGAATCTAAGCTTATGTATTCGAGCCCTCGAGGCCCCTGGCTTGTAATATGAAGCTTGTATGACTTTATTTTGTGTCTAGAGTTGTGTTGTGATATCTTCCCGTGAGTCCCTAATCTTGGTCGTACGCAATTGCGTGTATGATTAGAGTACGATCAAAATGGGGGCGTCACAAGTTGGTATCAGAGCTGACTGCCTGCAGGTAGCCCCCTTTCCAACTCCTTGGCCGAAGTTGCACTAGTAGAGAAATGGCTAGCCACAACTCTTGTTGGTGGCGCGCCGTTTTCGGCCGACGCCAGCACTACATTTTTCAAATATCGCTGGCGTCGGCCAATTTGGTACGACATCGCTAGTAACTTAGTGCTGGCACTGGATGTACGTGGAATGCCACTTGTATGTGGCCTCCAAGGTTGTGTGCAGGTGTAACTTACTGTTGGCGTACTAGGTTCATAGTATGCCGGTGGTATTTCCTATATCTATGGCGTTGACTTTGTCCGGACGCCAGCAGTTTATTTTGTGGGTCCATTTTTTTAGGTCAACATTGGGACCCTTGTAACACTGGCGTAGCATACGATGGCACGCCAGGAATATACATTTTAGTGCTGGCGTACTGTTTTCTTGAAACACCAGTAATAAAGTCGCAGCACTACTACCACGTGATAACCCTTGTGTATACACTAGATTCTCCTTCTTCTTCCTCTTGCTCTTCCTCTTCCTCCTCTTTCTTCCCTCCTCATCTTGAGAAACTCAATTATTTTATCATGATTCTTAATTAGGTAGTTAGATCTAGCTAGGTGATGCGTTAGTTACGTTTGCTAGCCTCCTCCACACACCCACTCTCTAAGCTAGCTATATCTAGCTCTCTCCTCCACCCACTTGCATTAAATTTTCCTTCACCCTCCATTAATGGCGCCCACCAACCTACGTACGGTCGACCGGCTTCTCGCGGGATCGATCGAGGACTAGATCGACTTTTGTCTCTTCTGCTTGAGGTATTTAACACAAAACAGTTCCTCGTCATTTAATTATGCATGTTACGTACGTGTGTGATTGCTAAAATGGTGAAACGTGCATGGATGGCGAATTTGTAGAGAGAGTTGCCAATGTTTTGGCGAAACGTTGATTCATTTCCGTTTCGTCAAATATCTGGTACTCAATATGTACCACTTTTAGCAAAGGTCATGCCGAAATTTTGTATGCCCCCGCTTGATATATATGTATTTTTTTTGTATTTTTTCCTTTACAGGCTACTTTGATCTATCGAAAGATTCAATATGGATGGAAGTGTGAAGGCTTTTCTCAATTTCGCGGTGACGAATATGATATAAAAGTGTGAAACGCAGAATTATCTCCATGTAAGGCCTACAAAAATGGAATTTTCCATAACCCATTCGATGGTAGTGTCCTCGCGAACTTGCTTCGTCGTGGTTTCGTTGAAGGTTATACACGATGGACAAAGCATGGTGAGGAGAATGATGATGTACGTGACGACGATGACGGAGCGGCGGATATACAAGCGGAGAACCCTTTCAATGATGAATTAGCATGGCCGCCAGAAGGAGGAAACAATAATGAACATGCACCTGGAGGAGGAAATGATGAAACGCCACCCGAACATGAAGAGGACCATGTCACCCAGGATATGTCGTTGGCTGAAATGCTGCAGGATCTCCATGTTAAAGAACTGCTTCAGAAGAAGATGACAAATGAGAGAGCTGCTATCAAGGAGGCTCTCAAGTTAGCGCAATTGGAGGTAGACGTGAATGCTCCACTGTATGAAGGTTGTGATCCTGAGCACACTCGCTTGCACGTCACACTCAAACTTCTAGACATCAAGGAAAGTTTCAAGAGCACAGACGCAAGTCTGGACGCTACATTAGATTATTTACATACAGTTTTGCCCAAGGGGAATTTGTTGCCTAAGAGTGTTGATGAGGCGAAAAAGACCATGTGCCCTTTTGATTTGCCGCATGTAAGATATCATGCATGCATAAATGATTGCATCTTATATTGTAACGAGCATGAGCACAAAACAGAGTGTCCAACTTGCAAGGAACCCCGATACAAGCCTGGAAAGAAGGATACTCAAAAGGTTGTATGGTACCTTTCGTTGATTCCACACCTGCAACGTTATTTCGCTGACGCGAAGGAAGCAAAGAACATGACTTGGCACAAGACCAGGAAATCCAAAAATGATGGCATTCTGAGACATATTGCGGATGGTTGTCAGTGGAAAGCACTCGACTGCATTGAACCTGAATTCGCAGCAGAACCAAGAAACCCCAGGTTGGGTGTCAGTAGCGATGGACTAAATCCATTTGGCAAGCAAAGTAGCACACATAGTACATGGCCCGTGTTTGTTTGGATGTACAACCTCCCGCCTTGGCTCTACATGAAACAAATGTACATACACATGGTAATGCTCATTCAAGGACCGCTCCAACCAGGCAACGATATCAAGACATATCTTGAGCTATTGAAGGAGGAGTTAGACATATTATGGAAGGATGAAGGGGTCAAAACGTGTGGCACCAGCACTGGAAACTATTTTCCAATGAGAGCAGCATTGCTCAAGACCGTTCATGACAATCTAGGTTACGGATATATTTCTAGACAAACGCGTCATGGACATTGTGGATGTGTTAAATGTATGGATGACACATCTTTTCTCCATCTATCAAAAAAGGGCAGTTGCAAAACAGTGTTGATGGGCCATCGAAGGTGGCTTGACAAAGATGATGAGTGGAGAAGTCGTGGCGACCTGTTTGACAACACGGATGAGGCCCGAGGGCCACCACGTAAGAGGAGTGGAGAAGAAATCCATGAGATGTTAAAGAATTGGACAGATTGCCCGAAGCCAGGAAAGAAGAAAAGGAAGGCTGAGAAAATGCTGCTAAAAGTATGGAAAAGAAAGTCTGTTTTCTGGGGCTTGAAGTATTGTGAACTACTCAGTTCGCCGCATTCTCTTGATATGATGCATATCACAAAAAATATATGTGAGAGTTTGCTTGGCACACTGTTTGAAATGCCAGAAAAAGTAAAGACGGTACAAGGGCAAGACAAGACTTGAAAGATATAGGTATTAGGGAAGAGCTCCAACCCGCATCCCTTAAAAGAACCAAGGAGATGGCCAAGGGCAAAAACATTGCCATAGCCGACGAGACAACGAAGGGCAAAACCATGACAAAAAACAAAGAAGATTATTGCCCCTAGCTTGCTTCACGCTCGACGAGGATGAGCTTCATCAACTTTTCAATTGCCTTGACGGCATCAAAGTTCCTTCTGGTTACTCGGGGCTCATACGCAGATATCTTGACACAAAAAAGCAAAGGTTTAGCAACATGAAGTCCCATGATTGTCATGTGATGATGACGCAATTACTTCCGGTATCCCTCAGAGGGATAATGGATGATCACGTTCGCAACACACTTCTTGACTTCTGCAACATTTTCAACGTTCTCTCTCGAAAGTCGATCAGCGTGCGGCATCTCACTCGACTACAAGAGGAGATCATCCCAATACTATGTGAGCTTGAGATATATTCCCCTCCGTCATTCTTTGATGTGATGGTGCATCTCCTAGTTCATATTGTTTATGAGGTTAAAGACCTTGGACCGACATTCTTGCATACCATCTTCCCGTTTGAAAGGATGACTGGAACTGTGAAGGGTTACGTTCGTAACAGGGCCCGTCCGGATGGAAGCATCGTCCAGGCCTATCTGACCGAAGAGTGCATGCCATTCTGCAATAATTATATAGATGATGATCAATCTCTTGGTTTGCCCACGAGGAAGCATGCCGATAGGCTTGATGGAGTAGGTCACTCACAGTTGAAGCTTGATTTAAATGTGGATATACAGAACTGCCGAGACGACTTCGACAAAGCGCACACACTGGTGTTACAACAAGCAGATATAATCACTCCTTGGCAGCAGACTCACAAGGACACCTTAAAGAGAGCATGCAATGACAGGGAGACAGAGGACCGAAGCCCAGATCATTAGAAAGCACAACTCCAAATTTGCAGCCTGGTTAAAAGAGCGAATTCGGGAGAAACCACTGCCAACGGGTATTGCCAGTGCAAATCTCATCTATGCATTAGCAGTAGGCCCCGCATGCACCGTCGCCACCTACCAATCATATGATATCAATGGATACACATTCTAAACTGAGGCAAAAGACAAAAACTCTAATTACCAGAACTCAGGTGTCACGTTAATTGCCTCCACCGAGAATGAAACTAACAGATACTACGGAAGGATAGAAGAGATATGGGAACTTGAGTATGCCGAAGATCACACGGTGCCACTGTTCCGGGTCAGATGGGCGAAGAATGTCGAGAAGGAAGAACGTGGTGGCGTTACCATGTCCCTGCCCGAAGCACAAGCTGCTGGTGCAAAGGATGTCAAAGGAATTACCGCCAAATATGAGGCTTGGGTATTCGCTAAGGACGTGTCACAATGCTTCTATATAACTGACCCGGCAAAGCCAAGTCGTGTTGTCGTCAGGAGATCCAAGAGATCCATCGTCGGGATGGACAGAGTGGCCAACGAGGATGACTATGATCAGTTCGGCGTCGACCCAAAAGAAGAGGAGAACTATGATGACGATGAAAGTTACACCACCAGAAGGAGCATAACTACCTTGCCTGAGACAGGACGCCCCTTCTTACGAAAGAGTCATAACGCGGGACGGAAGTATTCAAGCAAGATTAAAAAGACCCAAACCGTCGTTGAGAGGATTGTCAAACGACGTCCTACTAGTTGATTAATTTGTGTGCTTCATTATTCGTGTACTGCACTTTTGTGTACTTCTCATTGCGTAATACTTCGCACAATATTGTACTTCATTTGTGTGTACCTCCTAATTTGCATTATTATATACTTTGATTCACATTCATGTATGCATTTTCACACATCATTTGTCAAGTATTAGAACAGCCCAAGCTAACACAACACCAATTACTGATGGCGTCGGCCACGTCATTGGCGCCAGCACTAATGACTAACCGACACTTTTATCTACACTACTGTTGTGAGAACAACTCAGATTCCCCTTCTTCCCCCCGCCGCCGGACACTATTCTCCGCCGTCCCCCCCCCCCAGCCGCGCCCGCACCCTGCGCCAGACGTGCCGCCGCGCTGCCCAGCCCTTCCTCCAGCCCACCCGCTCATCCAAGAGCCTCTTCCTCCGTCGTCCTATCTGGCCACTCTCTCCCTTCGCGGTCATCCTGTCCGGCCACTCTCTCCCTCCGTCGTCTTGTCCGGCCGCCCCGTCCACCACGCACCACCACCCCATCACGCAGTCTTCACGGGCGCCCCCACCGTGCCCTCCTGACAGCCGACCCCCACTCAATTCGGACGGTAAAAATATATCTCTAACCATTTGATGAAATGCGAATTGATGAAATATGTTATATGTTGCATCATCGTGTGTTCTTGCGAATTGTCTCGCGCTAGCTATGTTTCTTTTTGCAGGGAAAGGTCGAGAGAGTGGCCAATGTTTTGGCGAAACGTGGATTCATTTCCGTTTCATCAAAATTTCTTGCACTCAATATGTCCATTTTTTACCTACGTTCATGTCCATTTTTTCCATTGACTTTTATTTTATGAATGCAGCACAAAATGGAAGAATGCCCGTATTGTTCCGACAAAGTGATATGTGCGACGATCCTCACCTTGACAACAATAAATGCTTCTCCATCACGCTACAATACCTCAAGAGGAAAGATGGTTTCAATTCCAAATGTACAATCAATAATGAGGTAGATCACACAAATTTTGTTGCTAACGATGTGGTTTATATGACAATTATATGCCTCAAGACGAAAGATGATTACTACATTGCTTACTATGTTACTATTTTATTCAAAGACAGAAGCTCCCAAGATGTGTTGTGCCTCCGGTGATGGGTGACCACCAGATATGGACATTTCGACTTAAAAGAATGGAGGAAACTACCCGAGTGATCGCAACTTGGAAGAGATTGGAGATCGATGAATCTCTATGCTCCACCATGCATGGAGATGCAGGGGGTTTCCCTCTTCTTCAAGATTGATCCTAAACGTGATGAGTACCGTACTAGTAGTTACGACGATGGTTAATGTATGCATATATATAAATGATGTGTACCATAATATAAATTATGTTGTACATGTTTTCATTTCTTATCGGAATCAATGTGGGACACAAACATCATTATGTATATACTGATACAAAAATGCGCTGCCGCCGCAGCATTTCTCGCTGCGGTGGCAACGTTTTTTTGTTGTTGTGTTTGGTCATTTAGTACTCGCGTGCAAAACATCCGATACGCCTGTAATGATCTCTCCAATGTCTGGTGTTGGGAAAGTTAACACGCCGTAGATATATATTATATTGCCGTCATGGAGATAAAGCCAACGGCATAGGTATATGAAATACTGCTGGCGTAGGCTCCAACGCCACCACTAATTTTTAACTGTGGCACCATATTGCTGGCGTAGGGTGTCTACGCTAGCAAGGCCCTTTGTGCCACGCCATAGCTAGGATTTTCTGCACTAGTGTTG